>PTEX01000080.1:1473638-1623410 GCA_003342815.1 Eudromia elegans
GTTTTTTTCTGAAACATTTTTCCAGCACAGGAGAGTGCTGCTTTCCAGGTTAAATTTAGTATTGCTAATAGGTGACCAAAAAATCAAGGTGTTATGGCAAGGTCCTGGGAGGGACCTGCAAGCACCAGCAAAGACCTGGCCCAGGAGTGAYGGGCAGCACCGTTTCCAAAGCTCCCCGCACCTGCAAGCGCCAGGCAGGGGTGGCACTTTGACTGCCGCCCCYGAGAGGACTTGGGCCACAGGGGCTGTTCCACTCAAGAGAGCCCTGGCTTTCGCAGGCTCTATCTCTGCAAATATATTGCAGAAGAAGTTTCTTGTTTTTTTAATTTAGTCTGTTCTTTTCTCTTTACTAAAGTGAGTGTGACTGCACACGGCTCTGTATGTGATTGTACCAGACCAAGTTGTTATTTCTGATGCATTTGAGGGACTTGGTGTCTACTGGAAGTCTTTTGTTTTCCACTGAAGTAATGTGTGGTTATTTATACTTCTTAATAAAGCGTAGCACGAGGCAGAGCTAGGCTTTTGGTTTGTAACTGCATAAGGACTCAAGACTTTAAGCAAGTTAATTCAACAAAGTGGTGTTCAAATTTTCTTTTCAATGCTGTGGACACCTTAACCCCATAGTACTGGTGTCCAGCCCCATCTCTTTGGAGGGTGACCGAGCTGAGTGGAAAGTCAAGTTCGTGTTGTCTAGGGGTTGCTTTGTATGAGCCTGGGGAGACCAGACTGTCCTTGCTGGTGGGCTACTGACTGATTCTTCTGGCTAGCAAAGACTACAAAAGGGAGTTTGGGAAGCTAACTGCGTTAACGTGCACTGAAGTGGATTTCTGTGGATAGTGAGTAGGTCAAAATCCATGGGCTGTTCTTAGTTAATGCTATTTACGTRCTGGTTATGATTTCTGCCTTCATACAGTGTTAGGGCTGCCTTGGTCCCAGAGTTGGCTATTTCTGCATGTGCCTGAGGCACCTGATGTGGTCACTGTGGCCCAGAGCTTTCGAGGAGGTGACACCAGAGTTTTGAGGGGGTTCTGRTCTCTGCTCGCTGGTACAGCAGTCCTGAGCTCTGGTACATGAAAGGAAGGCAAAATATGCCTTGCTTTTTCTCCCCTCCCCTTTGTGCCATCAGCACTCCTGGTACTGTACTGCCTGCATCCAGCTTGTGCCCTTCCTGATCCACTTGTGCCCACGCACATGGGCAAACTTTTAACCAAGTGAGGAGCTGAACAAATTGACTGCTTTATCCTTTCTTATTATATCCCGATTTAAAATATGTCAAMCTTTTTGCTGGTCTCCTCTTAAAGGGTGGATGGTCCCAATTTCACCTATTGTTTCTCAGCAAMGTAAATCTCAGTTTGGGGGTATTAGGGAATGTAAAGGTTGTAATGTCTGGGTAGCATTTGAAGGATCTCTTCTAAAGCTCATCTCTAAGCTGTGGAGCTGTTTTATTTATTATAAAGTTATTAGACTATAGGTTCGGCTCCAAATGCTTTACAAAAGTTCTTGAGCGTGATGCAAATCTGTGTATTCTTGTTGAATCAAAGAGACTCATGGTGCCCATTCAACATGCACTGTTTGAAAAATGCTTTGCTTAAAGTGCAGCCTGGAATATCGAGGAGGGAACTGGAYACTGTTCCCTCTCGAATGCAAGTTTGTTGAAAGCACCTGTAATACAGATACTAAAATGTATCCTTTTTATTATTTTTAGTCCTATTGATAACCTGATGTGATTGGAAAGAATTAAATGTAATCATAGTAATACATTTGGAAGTGTCAAAATAAGTGCTCGCTTGCCTTGACTTCTGGCAATGAAACTGGGTGATCTAAGSTGCAGTGCACCAGGTGTTTAAGGGTTCTCATTAACATCAGTAAAATTAAGATCCCTTGGAGGGGCAGTTATAAAATTTATTCTTTCCAATAAAGTGATAAAGTTACCCTTGCCACTTCTATTTTGTAATCCTAACTAATTATGGGAGTGCTAAAGTAAGAAATAAATGTTTTATTCCCCTTCCAAAGTAGAAATACCATTTTTTTTCCTTTGATAGACTGCAGCAGTAAACTCTTTAATTGGGTAAGGACAAAAGTGATTTGGATCAGAGCACGATCTGATTTAGGATACTGGTTCTGCATCCACTTTCCTTTAGCCTCAGTACAAACAGGCCCCCTTAGGAAAAGGGGGCGTTTTCAGGCTTRGTGCTGGTGTGTTTGACTCAGGAGCACAATGCTTGAGCACAGGGATCCTTTCTAATGGGTCACGGCTCTCTTGAGGCMCCAGGCGCTGGGGGAGAGCACCGTCCTGCAGGGTGAGGAGGAGGCCAATGTGCCCCAGACCCGGCATGAGAGGCTGGAGGCCTCTCCRAGTTGTGGTTCAAAACAGGAGGAAAGGGAGTCCCGCTTTCTGAAGTGCGACTCCCTGGTAGGTATCAAATTTGGAGTGTGTTGGTCAAGTGAAACGGCACCTCCCCTCTGCCCAAGATGTTTAAATGTTTGATTGGACACACTTTCAAAGGTGGCTTTCCGTGTCGGGKTTTGTTCTCCGCTTCTCCCGAAAGCCGAGCTTTCCGCACTGCCTCGGACGGGACGCCTGAAATTGCTTGCTGCCTTTGYGAGTCCTTGATTTCTCATGCAGATTTTGTAACTCGCATCTATAGCTGCTGCATTCCTGCTTAGTATTCTCTGTCATTTTGCAAGTGTGTATTTTTAAAGTAAGCATCAGCTGGAAAGAAATGGTAGTTAATGGCTTAGTTTCTTGGCCAGCACGAAGGTTTGTTTCCTTTTGTTATTAATTCCGTGTCATCACGGAAAGTAGGCTAACTTTGTTTTGAGTTTGTCTTATTTTTGCTTGACATATTGGGATGAATAGCTCGACATAACAAATTATTCTGTGTGCTTTAGTTTCAAGTTTTTCATGTAGAATCCAAGTTCGAGCATCAGGATTCAATTAAATGAGAGTTTGATTTGACTGAAAAATTAATGGTCCAGAACAGAAACCCTGTAGTATTTTTTTGAAGCTCTTGTTTTCAGTTTGGCTGTTTTAAATAAAAATCTGGACTCAACCCAGTAACATAAAGCTACATGTTCTCTCATCAGCTGGACATACATAATGATTAAATTTAACAACGATTCCTTATTGCTCTGTTCGGCTGCATAGGTATCCCTTGGCTTCTGTGAAACTACCTCGCAGGCCCTAAATGGCACTATCCTGTGAGGAGCTGGTTGCTACTGTCTGCTGCCTTTTTCAGGAAATAGTGATTTGCCAAGTACAAATCATATTCTATAATTATATGTCATCTTCAATGACAGCTTGAACACTCAACTTCTGTTTACGCATGAATCAGACATATTGATTTTTCATTTTAATGATAAACAGATTGGCATGTAGTGCATTTGATGATACATCTGCTTAAAACGTGTTAATGTCCCTGAGTGAAGGAAACGCTTTGCAGGGTAGGCTGATGGAGAGAGGCAGAGGCTGAGCATGCAACGAGGGTACCCGCTCTTCCAGCTCGGTTATGCCTCCTTTAATCTGCTATCCTTGGGGTTGTCTTTATTATAGCCTCCTTTTCTGGTTTGCCTACAGCCTGCCTTTTGGCCAGAAGAGGCTTTGCAGCCAAGAACACCAGGAGTATTAAAAAAATAATAATATTGTGGCTTTTCTTGAAAAATGTTTTTGATTTTTGATTTGTTCTCCTCATTGGCAACTACTGTGAGTTGAAATGAAGTGTGGCCGAGCTGTGCAGGTTACCCTCGGGTAACCCATGGGAAGCTGAGCATTGGTCTTTACTGGTTGCTCTTGACTTTCCTGAAGGTTGCGTGAGATCCAGCTGTGCCCTGGTGTGGCTGCTGAGCAGGGCGTGCTCATCAGGGAGTGCCCTGCTGGCAGGTGGGGACTCTGTGTGCCAGGGAAAGCAAACAGCTCGTCCCTGTCCTGAAAACTTTGGGTAAGGCAGTTTTAGCTAGAAAGTGATTGCTGTTGGACCCAAAAAACCACCCAAACTATGATTCTAAAAGTAGTTGTCAATGTAGCAGCATTGTAACAAGGAGAAAATACTGGTGAAAAGGCTCAAGTAATTACAGTGAAGATTTTAAATGYTTTCTGTGTGTGGGAGGGGCATTTATTATTATTAGATGTTTTAGCAGGCCCTTCCTGGCTGCCCCTGGCTTGCCTGACTCTTGAGTCTGGGCTTCGATATGGAGCTCATGCAACCTGTGTGCTGAGCTAAGGACACCACTTCTCCCTGGTTAGTTACAGCTCTTTTTCTCCTTGAGCTCCCTGCTYTTCTCATGACATTTTGCTAATCCTTTTCTCTTCTGGGGACTCCTCCCTTTGCTCCCTGGGTGCTGGAACATCAGAGTGCAGCTTCCCGGGAGCAACTCTACCCCACAGGCCAAGTGGTCCCTCGCAGTCAGGTCTTGCAGCCTGGCCCATGGTGCTGCCAAGCAAGGCGCCCAGGGGTTGGTGCCTAGCAGATTCACCTGGTTCTGTTCGAGCAGTCCTGTGCAGAGCCTGGGAAGCACTGCATTGGTGTTAGCCTAAAAAAGCATTGTAAATTGAATATAGGTTAGGTGTCCATACGGAGGTGAGTGTGCAGGGAAYGTGTAGAGGATACTTTTCAAGGAAAGTGGAGACTGGCAGGTGATTTGCCTGCTTGCAATAGGAAGGCAGGGCTATTTTTCCTTTCAAGAAAGGTTCTTATACCTCCAAGAGTTTCTTTTTGTTTTTTTCTTTTGCTCTGCAAAGATGGGAAATGTTTGGCACTTTCCTTGCAAAATTTAAACAATGTCTTTTATATAGAGCAATAGTAATAGGTACCATACATAATGTATGAATAAGATGWACAAAGATTGCCCTGTTGAGATCATGGCTCTTGTATACATGTGTTTCCCAGCATGGTAGCTGGGTACATCCCAGCTGGGGGTCTCTGCATTGCTGCACCTTTTCTGCTCCCAATGCTTCCTGTTTTATAAACGCAGGTTAAAGCGGATTGCTTGAGTGGATTTGGTAGCTCTAAGCTTTAAACYGCTGTGACCTCAGAACACACTTGCTATGAAACCTTTTTATTGGCTYTTAATTGACCTTTAATGTGATGCAAACTCGCTGCTGCTTCCAAARTAAAGCAGCAAGGGCAAGTTACCTCTCCCTGTAAAATGTACCTTGCTTGCCTGCCAGGCAGCTGCCTTGCAGGAGGAAGAAGAAAACCGAGAAGGTTTCAGGCCTGGAAACCTCCCTTCGTGCTTGGCCATGTACAGTTGGCCACAATCACAGCACATTCTTCAGGCATTTGGGTCTGTTACAGGAGACTTGAGTATTGCAATAGTATGGGCTCTTCATAGAAAATAATGAATTTAGGTGTAACAAGTGCCACAGATGCTACCTGAATGTGTCATTGGTAAGATACATAGCAGGTTCCTAGAGGCCTCTTGTCAGACACTAGAGGTTTGTGTGTCCCTGCTTGGTGGGAACCAGAAACTCCAAGCACTCCAAGGGACAGCCCCAGCTACAAAGGAAAGCAAAAATTTTGCTTGTGACTTGTTTGGGGCACGAGCCATCATCAGGAATCCTCTTGGCAGACCCTCTTTGTTCCCCTCTCCTCAGCAAAACCCACAGAAACAACAGGAATGGGCTGTTGCTGAGGTGGCCRGGAGGAGCTTCAGAGGGCTCCATTTCACCGTTGGGAAGGTGCCTCCGCGCTGGGCTCGGAGCAGCGCGGGGATGGCTGCATGGGGATCCCCGCTTTTCCTTGGATGCAGCCCTAGTTGCTGTGTGGCGCCTTGCTGCCTTGGTGGCCGAGGGCAGGGGCCACGGAGCTGGCCCTATCGTCAGGCACTGGGTCCTGATGCCGCCGGGCCGCATGAAATCTGAACCCAAGYGCTGCTGCCTGGATCCTCTTGTGCCTGGAGGTGCTGGCTCGCGTGTCCGTGTGAGCTGCTGCGAGCAGCTGGGAGCTGCAGGCAGCAGCACACGTGTGCATGGCTAAAATAACCGGCCGGCCTGGCCCTTTGCTCCTGCCAGAGGCACGTGGTGTCGAGGAGAGCTTTTAGATCGGATCCGGCTTCTCAGCTTACCCTGTTCCCCTGCCCGAGAACAGCAGGAAGACCTTGTCTGGGTGGCCTGGCCTCTTACTCTTCTTCCACGTCAGGTTTAGAAAAGAGTAAACCATWCAAATATCACACTCRATTYCCAGAGTTAATTYTTCTCAAAATAAYATTGTAGATSAGGAAAATCTCTTTTGGGAATGTCTTTGAGTTTTTYTCCCCAGAGTGCCTCTTTTCAGTTAGGTGTTTTTCTCTTGACAGCCCTGAGCTTTGGTGGGCACCCCTTGCACTGCCGTGTGCAGGATGGRCTTTTGGCCTTCCTTTGCCTGGCTTGGAGGTTTTGGGCAGGTAGTTGGATAGGCAGCTTGACTGCTGTTCTTGWAATGTTACTTCCATGTATGTGAATGGTACAAACAAATTCTTGAATAYGAATAGTGGTCTCTAAAGAGAAATGCTGGGCCTCTGGCCAGAGGAAAATATCCTTCTCCCTATCAGGGGCACAACCCGCACATATTCCACATTGAGGAGTCTTCTGCCAAGATTCATCCTGAATCACGTTTTTATGGTTGAGTTGTAAGCCCCTGAAAACTAGGTTCATAATAGTRATGTTGAAAGACCTTTTAAGTTTAGGACCAGGCACAGCTATAATTTTACAGGCATTAGGCATCTGAAAGAACTTTGTATAAAGATTATAYTGGGATTTGTCCCCTGTTTTCCAGAAAATACTTAATGTTGAACTATATTTTATGCACACAAAAAGACTTCATAAGATAAGGAGCACGGGGATTTGCATTCCAATATCCAACAACACTATTACTAAAGTGTTTTGTTGCTTAATAGAGCTGTCAAAAACTATGTATTTTAAAATATCTTTAAGTATACGAAGGACTGCGAACCTTGCTTTTTGGCATTTGAGGTGGAAAGTGTTGCAGAGCTGGGTCGGTTTTGTAAAAGGGAAGCTGTGCTTTGGGCCCTGCCTCGCGCACGAGGAGGGAGCAGACGAGGAGCCCGGGTGGCCTCGAGCCGGGAGCCCCAGGAGGCCGTCACACGGAGCTTGTGCCGTGGGCTGCGTCAAAGGGCCCTCTGAGCAGAATCAAACACGGTGGGCTGTGCTGAGACGCTTGGGACGTGTCTTCAGACATACTTTTATCACAAATATGATTAACTAGTGCCACTGATGCACCCAACTCTCCCACGCAAAGCTTATTGAACAGTGTGAGGTGAAGGTACTGAAAATCCTGAGTGACACTGCAAGGATCTCTGTACAAGTCTATTTTTTTACCGTTTCCAGAAGCTCCTGCAGAAGAAGAGTGTAGAAATGCATGTTGTCTCTTTGGAGATTGCTGCTAATGTTGTGATGATGTAGATGGCTTAAAAAACAAATCAATAATTAGTTAAGAGTACTGCTGTATTGGGTATTGGGTCACGATGGTTTCCTGTGCCTTAGAAGGGCTGTTGGTACAGCAAGGAAGGAAGTYTCCAACAGAAAACTCATTAACGGAATGCTAAAGTGTGAGTTAAACCACAGACAAATGTAGCAAAGTATTATAGTAATAACATAATCTAGTGAAAAGACAGGCACTGCTGTTAATCTTGCAGGCAAATAAGCATTGGGCAAGATGCGGGGCCACAGTGAGGCGAGCGGTTGGGTCAGCAGGATGGGTCTGCACAGGAAATGCGGCTTCCGAGTAGAAGGCAGGGAGCAACCTGAGAGCTTTCAGCAGGCTAAGAAACTGCATCTCTACACTGAGTATAAGCAAGATAGATCTCCTTCCTTTAGATCTTCCTTGCTTTCAAAGAGCTCCTTCTCTGGAGAGCTTCCAAACCCACCTGGATGCTGCCATGTACTCTGGGTGTCCTGGCTGGAGCAGAGGGAGTTGGACTAGCTCTCTAGAGGTCCCCTCCAACCTCAACCATGCTGTGATTCTGTGAAAATGGCATCTAAGCACTGCCTTGCTAGGAGGTGCCCTCTCTTCCCCCTTGCTTGTAAGGGAGCTTGTAAGGTCTCTGTAATGAGCAATTTGATGCAGTAAGTTTAATCTCTTCACACTTGCTTTTGCTCTGCATTCTTGATTTTGGAGGGTGGAACCGTTTAAGAAAAAATGCAGGTYGGATGAAGTTGAAACTCAAAAAAACTAGTGTCAGGAAAAACCAGAGCAGAGGCTTGTGAAGCTGCGAGACCAGGTGAAGGCTGCAGTTAGTGTGTGAGTGTTTCGAAGCCTCTGTGTGTGTGCAGCCCTATAGATAATCCTCTTAACCACACAGGCTCAAGTGCAGGCAGCGTGGAGCATGCCTTGGATTGGGCAGGTTCCTCCAGCTTCCTCTAGCAACCAGGCAAGGTCCGGTCAGGAAAAACATGTGCAGCAAAGCAGGGTTGTTGCATCTACCTGACCTTCCTTAAAACCAGAACATGAATCTTTCTTTTAAGGGGATCCAGAAAAGGATTTGGGTTGAACAGTGCAGTTGTTTTAGTTCATGCTGTGTTATTTATCTCCCAAAGCCTCAGCTAATGAGTAATGGGGACACTAGGGAGCAGCTGTCCTGGAGGTGCTCGGAGACTGCCTTGCTCTGCCTGAGAATTGTCTCATTTCATGACCCATACAAACTGATGGCTTCTTGTCACTTACTCTTGGGCATGTCTGAGTACGGGCAGGAAATCGTTTTGCAAAGCAGAATGTTAGGATACATTTTCTATCAGCAGATGAAAACATTTTTGAGTAAGCACAAGTCTCTGAAGTCCTAGAGGTTTTGGGAATGCCAGAAATTGACAGTAATCAAATTTAATACTGCAGATTTCTCAAGATATTGTATGTGGTTGAGGGAAATAATTGGGTTTGAAGGATAGTTGGAGGGAAAAGTTTGTGAAAAGGAGTATACATGTCCTTTCTGGTAGGAAGAAGAATTTTGTGGTGACTGTTTTTAAAAATTGATATTGAAAAAGCTGTTGTTGGATTTTGTTTTGTCAAGATAGCGAGTAGCCAAGAATGTCATTCAACTTGAATATCAATGTGAATCTTAGTGCCAGCGTGAGCTCGGTCYGAGTTTTTTGTCTGAAGAAAAGAATTAGCATGTTTGTTATGCACCTTGGTTTAAGAGTAGATCAGTATGGCCTTTTCAGGTTAAGGGTAAAGGTGTTGTATTAAGAATTAGCGTAGGAGAAAGTGCCAGGATAACAGAGAGGAGGGTTTGTATCCATGCCCCAACCTATGTAGTTCAAGCATACAGTATAGACTGCCTTTCTCTTGTTTGGTGCTTCCTGCTGGAAGGGGTCTATTGCACCTGCCTGCTCCAAAGGACACGGATGCTTCAGAAAGCAGGGGCAGTCCAAGACGGAGGAGCTGTTGGACCCAAATGTCCACAGCTGCCACAGCAGGTAGTGAATGAAGATGTGGAGATTCACTGCTGCTGCAGGCACCTCACCTCGCGTGTCACCTCGGAGGTCATAGTTACTCTGCCAAGTTAAAAAAGGGGAAGCGATAGCAAAGCAATCCTGGTTGCTACAGGCAAAGTAATGTCTGCAAAATTTAATTTGTTTTTGTCTTGTGTTTAAAATGTGGATATGCAGTGCTCATAGTCACCTGCCTTGAAAGTGAGGAGTCTCAAGGGGTGTGTTTGGTGACAACTGGGAGAATTCACCCTGTCCAATTTTCTTAAATTTAGCAAAGCTGCCTGAAGGGAGGAGACCTTTTGGCAGCTTTAAACACAGGTGAGGCCACCCTTTGCCACTTAATCCRTTTAAATTATGTTTTACGCTTTGTGTTTGAGCCATATAGGCCTCTTGAGCAATGCTGAATTTACTAAAATATGTAGCTTTCCAGAAAAGTAGCTTTCTTAGTGCAAAGCCCCATGTTCTGAATTAGTATAAGCAGTGGTATACTTACTAATCATCCCTGTGTTACTATGCCTGCCTTTGGGGTTCCCAGAGAGGACTGATCCATCATGGTGATGGTGTTACCGACTGCCTCCTCGTCCTCCTGAGAAGCTGAAGGCTCCTCGGGGACAACGCAGGGGTAGTGGCAGGGCTGGGGCCCAAAGCCTGGGGTCCTGATGGCGGCGCTGCTGCTCGCCATCATGCCTCTGCTGCTACTTCATGCCTGTGTGTAGCCTTTTCCCCCTGTTGTACTAGAATGCCCCCAAACTCCATGATAAATACACACACAGTTCAGCCTTAGGCGTTTGGACCTGCCTTGCTTGGGGGGTAATGCCAATATTGGCTGCTGGCCTTGCCAGTCTTGAGACCAGACCTGCTCCTTCAGCAGTGCCAGGCAAAAGGTGGCGGGAGTGACTGACCGAGTGAACTAACGAGTTCTTGGTGTAGGAGAGAATTAGAATAATTAGTACAATAGAAAGATGACAAAAGATCCTGGAAGGTGTTGGTCCATTGGTTTCCTCCCCTCTAGAGAATGAAGAATCTTGTCCAACTTGCCCTTATAGCCAGAGGAAGTAATTCTAGTAAAGCATTTTTAGGTACAGATTTGGGATCTGGTTTAATTTCAGAGACAACTAAAATTTGTCCCAGGTGTTCTGCGGGTTTTTGCTGGGAATCCTAAAGTAGTCAGCCGGAGGGTCACGAACTTTGCAGCAGCTCGTACCCCAATGAGTACAGCACAGCAAGCTGCAGAGAGTAAAACTGAACATCGCTAACCTGATTGGAGTCAGGGCTTTGGAAAGGCACGGAGACTGTCTGAGCATCCGGGACAGATGTTTCAGAAGTTGAAGCAGGAGAGGCTTTGCCCATCCTGACAATCTGTTATTGTGTGTGTTTTCTATAGGCAAATAAGAGGGAATGTTTTTTTTTTTTTTTCATGCAAGTCTCTGGGGGATTTTCTGTAGGGTTCAAAGCACTGGTAAAAAGCTGTCTGCAGGAACAATTAAAAAGAATAAATATAAAATTTAAGCAAAATATCTAGTGCACCACCACAGTATGTGTGCATCCTCGTGTTCAACTTCCTAGTAATTAAAACGAGGCAAAAAAATCCCTTAAACACCTTGTGAAATTAGGTATTTTGAGGCAGTCCGGAGAGCGTGTGCTTTTGTGCAGGGAATTGATGCCTCTCCAGTATGCTTTACATATATTTGTTGAAGGATACAATGCACTTGTATTATCGCACTGATTTCATTCTTGGATGATTTCCCCTTTGGCATAGCCGTGACAGTTTTTCATTGGTTATTCATTTATACTATTGATTAACACCTACTGGACCAATTTATTAGTCCCTTTGAATCCATTTTAAGTATCGGGATTTTCTAATGGAGAAATATCTCTTGCTGAATACTAACGTTACACTTGTAAAACATTCACTGGCTTAATTTATTGTGCTGAATATAACATGAAGCAGAAGGTAACATCAGAGGTGCTTTTGTGGGAAGCCTCTGGTGGACCGTCTTGTAGTGATGTGGAGATGTTACCTGCGGAGGGAACCAAGAAAAAATAGGGCAGTTTTTCCTCCAATATCTGGAGGAACGCCAATATCTGGTGCTGTAAGAGGTTTCCCGACAACTCTTCTGTGTCAGGACACCCTCTCTGGGACATGGATGTCTGATCCTCAGAGACCCCACAGGGGCCAGTCAATACCCAACACTCTGGTTCAGAAGCATGTGTTCATTCTAGTACTTCTTGAGGAAATAATTGTGCATTTCAGTATATAGATACACATATAAAATGAAGCTTGCAAGTTTAAAACCCTGTGTGGCACTTGTGCCAGGATTAAAGGCTCAGCTCCTGAAAGGTGATGAAATTCCTACAGAATATACCAGGTACTGTGATTCAGTATGCCCCTGGTTCCACGTCACCCATATTTTCCAGTAACTGACCATCTGGCTTGTCTTCCACATTAGCAGCTAAAACTTGTTTTGCTTCCCTTCCATCCTACAGCTAGTGATTGCCATGCTATAAATGACTGAGATTCACTTCCAAGGCTGGGCTTTGATACCTGGAGCAGTCCTAGGGATATGGGGGAAAACCTGGGCTCAGAAAGAAGATATGAAGAAGGCCACTCGCCTGGACTGAGGCCAGGTGTCTGCAGATTGAGGTAATAACAGAAGCTCGCTTTCTGTGGATTAAAATCCTTTCTGACCTGATGTATATAAAGCAAACAATTATTTTTTAAACAAATTGCAAGAAATACTGTAAGGAGCAAAAATAAAACAAAGTCTGCTATGTAGCATGTGCCATAGAGCAAAAGTGTGGTTCTCTGGCAGTCCTTGGAGCTCTCCCGTGCAGCCTGCAGGAAYGGGCCCTGTGCTGTCGYGGGCAGAGAGTTCACAGCAAGGCTRTGATTTAAGATGCAAACAGATGTTGGCCAGTGATGTGGCTGCCCAGATGAATAGATGATGAATCAGGAGAGCTTTGCATAGTACAAAGGGTAGATGTTGTCAGTGCAAGTTGTCCTGTTTCTTCTCTTTAAAGACACCTCATTTGGGATGGGCTCTTTTACTGAATGAAATGTAATGACTGCTCCCTGGCTTGGTAACTGCTTTGAAACTGGGTAAAGCATAAGCTGCAATTATGAATGAGAATTTGCTGAAGCTGAGCATGCAGTTCATGGTGTGATATTACTTTGAAGCCAGACATTTCATGCTTAGCACATTTCATGAGATTGAAAATCAATATTTAAGCAACTGCAAGTGTTCCAGAAAAGTCCCTTGGACTTGAACTTAGAATTTGTTTTTCAATGCCATCTTCAGACAGTGGTGGGGAGTCCTTTGAGATTGCAAAGGAGAGGACCTTTCTGCTAGGGAGTGCCCTGACCCTGGCYGGCTTATCCAGCTGCCTCGCAAACAGCCCTCGTGCTGCCTGGGGGCCAGAATGGAGCTCTGCTAAACCTGGAATCAGACTGGGGAGGAGAAGGGCTGCATTAATGTCCGTGGGCTGTGGGAAGAGTTGGATGCTGCTCGTACTTTCCTTCCGCGCTGAAAAATCGATGTTTCCCAGGGTGTTGGTGGGGCCGCGGCAGAGCGAGGCGCTTTGGCAAGTGCTGTGCAAGCAAGTTAGACTCTTGTGTGGCAGTGACTGTGGTGTTGGGGGGCGTTACTGATGGCCTCGAGCTTTACAAGGTGGCCTTCAAGATGCTCCTCGCTCTTCCCTCGTGCTTGAGAAAAGGAGCGCTTGGAGTGAGCGTGCAGCCCGCTGAGCGCGCGGGGCCTGCAGCATTAGCTGGAAAGCAGTTTTGGACTAAACGTGTAGCCCTGGAACCATGTGCGAGTGAGTAGCTTTGTTGATCTCCGTGAGCACTTAAGGTATGAAGGTAACACTTGTCAGCCCTATACTTGTTGGCAGGGTTTGAATCCGAAGCCAAAGGGGATTTTCCATGGTGGATATGGTAGGTAATGGTTATTTCGATTTAATGGCAATTCAACTGGAGTCTGTCAGCATTATCCTTGTAAGGGCTGCTTACTAAGGAAGTTAGGATGAGCTCTAAAGCAATGCGAATATTTTTGATACGTATTTGCTGTCAGTGTCCTTTTTGTCCATTATCTAAACGAGAGTTTGGCTGTCATGCTTAATAAACAGCATTGTGTGTCCGTCTGGAAGCCAATTCTGGAACTCTGGTGTATTTATTTCTTTCTCAGGTGCAGGTCTGTGTTAATAACATAGGGGAAGTGTGGCCTGTCTTCTCATAGCACTAAAAGTGAGCTAATCCCTGTGTAAGAAATCAGTAAGTATGGTCTGCTTAATCTAGTCCCAGTGTGAAACTGTTGACATTTGTTCTTTTTTTCTATCATTATGTGCCTGGGCCTGTTTTGTGCTGGATTAGGCACAAATCTCCTATGCAGCACATTTGGCATGTTACTAGTAGTTTAACTTCATTAATAATGTATGAAGGAAATGTAATCCATGACAAGGAAGGAAAGAAAAGTATTTTTACAGCGACCAAATCCTCTGGAATGAGTAATTCATCAAGATGTGATGTTTGATGCTATAGTTTACAACTAAGCTCTCTTTATAGAAGTAAAATGCATGTTTGTGTGTGTGTATACACGTACATGTGATTGCACCCACAAAGCGTGGCACAGTCAGAAAAGCCCTGCTTCTTGCCATTTGGGCCTTCCTCCCCTAGTTTAGGATGTATCAGACACAGAGCAATGTAGATGACAACAAAATGAGCTTTCTTATTTGTTTAAGCAGCACTGTTTTCTTGACTCAGGGAAACACAAAAGCTAGTATAGCATAAGTTTTATTTTCTTACAAGTAGAGACAAAACTAGATGCTGAATTAAGTTAACTTTGTGTGAGAAAGAGGAGGAATTGTTTGTGTGCATCAGCTAAATAGCACAGCTTTCTAGTTGAAAAAGAGGCAGTAAGCTGTTTCTTATTCAGGAATCTATTAAAGGTGGCATTCTCGCTCACTTTCAAGTCACCCTTAAAGAGGCTCAATATTTACGGTGACTCAGAAGTCACAAAGTGGCCCGGGGAACCTAAAGCAGCCCCCAAGCAGCAGTCACTTGCAGCTACTTTTGTGCTCTGCACTCCTGTCACATTTGTGCTATCAGAGCAACAGCTGGGGAGACTTTTTCAACAAAGATGAGTGTCAGATAATCCTGATGAGATTCCACATCCAGCATCTTTTGTAATTATGTCACATTCAGCTGTAATGGAATAATTCAAGCTGAAAGGACAAGCTTTGATCCTTTCTTAAACCTTTCCCTGTGGACTGGCTATCTAAAAGATTTAAAGATATTTCTGTTACAAGATCTAGTGTTTCCTCAGAGAAGTCATGTTTCTGAAGCAGTGAGATCTGTACGAGCAATATTATTTGCCAAACATATTTCTAGAAGTGTTTTTCTTAAATAAAGATGTCAATAAAAGGATGCCCCTTCCATAACCAGTAAGGAAGTTGGAGATCTCTTTAATAGTATTTAACTCAACTGGCTGTGCAGGAGATGGACTTTTTTCAATAATGAATCGCTGTGGTGCAATCTATAAATATTGGTGTATAGATGTGTTTGCACTGAAGCAAATACAAATTTGTTTTGGCAAAGATCATACATATTGGGAATATCTGTTTAGTGAGGTAAATGTTTATGAAGACCCACTTTTTGCAAATAATTAGTTTACACTAGGATTTTTGGAGCAGAACTTAGTGGCCAGTCTCACATTGAATCTGAATGTGATTTCAGAGCCTCATGCCCTTAGGCTCTTTCAGAAGGCCTAATGAAGTGAGAAAGGCTGTTAGGCAGCATTTTAAAAATAAAATTGTGTTCTTGAAAGAAATTCCTTTTTTTTATTTCAGRACAATATTTTAGATTTAGCCATTAGTGTTATTAAATATCATGCTGTCTACTTTAAATTTCCAAGCAGAAATTTGTGGCTATGTACATGGAAATGGACATGGAAGCTCTTTGCCTGGGATCCTTTTGGCCGCAGTTCTAAGGACAGAATTTGGATCCCCAATTTTCCTGTGTGTCAGATTTATGCCAATGTAAATCCCTTGACTTCAGCGGACGTTTTTCATTCATTTCCTGGCCGCTGCTGGAAGAACTGTCTCTCTAGCTTTTCACACATGGACTACATTAAGGGGTTACATTCAGATGAGGCTGTTCTGGCATTTCCATCATCTGGGGTCAGTAACACGCTATCTGAGGTAGGAGCCATGGGTTGCCCATGGGATTAGCCCCAAAGTTCCCTCTGTCAGACACTAGACATTTGGGGGCCTTCCCTGCCCACTGTTTGCATAGGGTCCAGGGATGCACGTGGCGAGGGTCATCCTGAGGGGCTGGAGGCTGTTCTGCCTCCCCAGTGCCCTGGGACAACCCTGGTTCCTGCGTGGTACCGTTAATGCTCCTTGCCTTTGAGGCCTGGACCTGGGCGGCTTTTGGTAGAAGCTGACCTGTTTGGGAGTAAGCACATGGGCRTTCACATGAAGCTCCAAAGCCCCCCTCTCTTCTGAGGTTCTGCTGCACATGGAGAAAGTTATTAATTTTGCCTTAGTTTGAGCTTTGTTAAATAATATTAATAATCAAGGTCCTGGGAGAATGTTTCTCTCCCTTTCCCAGGATCTACTTCATTTTGTCTGCAAGCAAGCTAATAAATGGTAGTGACTAATGATGGGTATGAGCAAACCTCGAGAGCATCAGTTCGGGAAACAACCTTAAGTTTGGACATTTATCTGAGTTAGATCCATCTCTCAAGTGACCCATCTGGGCTGAAAGCTTGACAGATTTCTTCCTCCCTTCTGCTGCCTGGGGGGCACTGCTCTGCTCCTGGTGKCTCGGCAGGTGAAGGACTCAATGTCATATGTGGTGTGCAGCACTGGGGTGCATGGGAGGCTGGCCTGGTTTGCATCTCCATCACTGCTTGCAGCTTGGCTGCATGCTGCTGGCCCATGCACTTAGTGCAGAGGTGAAGGGGCGACGCTTCCGCGGGGCTGGGCACCAAGGTGGCMGTTTGTTGTGTCCTCTTGTCCTGCTTTGGAAATCCCTAAGAAATAAAGGGTGAAGAGCAGCCAGAACCTTTCAGGAACAAATCACATTGAACTGCCTCAACTGCCTTCTATGGCAGGGCACCAGAAGGGCTGCAATAAATCCCTCTGTATGTTGGCTTCAGGAAGACTTTTAAAACTGTGTTATATTACACTTTCCTAATGAAATCAATGCCTGTGGGCTAGGCAAAACTATTGTAAGGTAGGTACAAAATCAGCTGGCCAGTCCTACCRTAGAGTAATTACCAGTGCTTTGTGGCCCAAACAAAAAGCCCTATCGAAATACTCCTTCTCAGGGGCTTATTTGGAGMCACTTTCTGTTTGAAGCTTTGCTTGATGACTTGGGCAATTTTTTAAAGGCTTAGAGTGAACAGAAGGTAGGAGAGGCTGCAATTATGTTTGTGTGTGGGATTAGAATTCAAATATTGTGGTAAATTTGAACAATGATTTACAAAGGATGGCATGAAATTGAGTGGGGATGAGTGAGTATTGGGTGGTTATCACTGCCTGCCCACACATGGGCTGGAAGGCACTGGGGCAAGCCGAGGTGCTGCAGAGGAAGGGGCTGGTGCTTAGTGACTCGTGTGACACGGGTGAGYGGCATTTGTTGGCAGAGACTTGAACACGCCACAACAGGAAGGATGTTGGGTTTTATTGCTTTTCTTACTGGGTGAACTTCAGCTGGGTAAGGAGTACTGGACTAAACTGCAAGAAGGTGGATTTGCAGGAGATGCYCTTGACTGGTTCTGTTAGAAAAGTTACGAGCCAGCGGGCTGTCCTCTTGGGAGGCTGTGCTGTCCCTTGGGGAGCGTTGCGAGGGGACTGGGTCGCTTGGTCTAGGGTGACTCCAGTGTAGCTGCTGCTGTGCTGGCAGTCAGTGCAGGTGACCTCCTAATGCCTTTATGGCCGCATTTAGAAACGAGCTGTAGTCCAACCTCTGTGCTGGAACGCTGTGTATGTGTAGATCCTAAAGGACTGCTGGAACATGGCTAGTAGTGTACAGCTGCCAAGGACACCTGATTTACTGGTRTTTTTCATAGCCCTCTTTGCTTATGATCATGGAGGAGTCAATTCTTCAGTCATTAGAGCACAACACAAGCTGCCAGGGGCATTTAGTGATTTGGTCTTGTAACATTTTGAGTCTGTTGGTTGTTGCAGAAKTTAGCTGTAGGTCTAGTAAAAGCTTTCATTAAAGCTTGGGTGTCAGTGTAGTCATAAGGGAAACCCAACTTTGGATACAGTGGATAAAGTTTCATTTTAAATTGAACTGTAGACAGGAGACATAATTGCAATTGAGCAAAATCAAAAGAAATAAAACAAGTTTAAAGCACTGGAAAAGGTGCTGTTTGAGCAGCAAGCTGGCAGTTATGCTTGTGGACAGTGCAGGGGAGCTGCCTCTGCGTGTTAAGTGTTTCCTGTGTTAAATTGCTTTATGTATTCATGGGTAATGCACTGCCTAGTGGGGAAACTAAATCTCACCACGTCCCCTTTTACTAGAGCGTACAGTTTTTAATGAAATGCAGTTGTTGTGCAGAGGCATGGAGAGAGCCCGCTGCGTGCGCCGGCGGCTCGTAGGGCACCTTGCAGGGTTAGCGGGACGCTGCCGGGGGCAGGTGCCCACCCGGGCGGGAGCGGGAAGAGCGCCCGGGAAACGCTGAAACGCCTAGCACTTAATCCCCTTTGAACAGAACTGAAGTTATTTTTTTCGAATATGTCACAGATTGTTATCCCTGGAAAAAAGCAGGTGATTTATGACTGTGTGTGTTTGCTTGATGGCTAGAGCTGAAGACAAGGGACGTGGTGAACAGTGGTGCAAAAGACCTACCCCCTCACCCTTCTGTCCCCTCTTGCATGCCAGCTCTGTATGCTGTAGGTTGGCTTCTGCTATGGCAAAAAAAATGGGAAAKGTCATGGCTTAGTAGCTGTGAAAGTACCAAGGTGTGAAATGTCACTGGGTCATGCGGCTTAGTGAAAATTAGGGGTAACTCTTCCAGGAGTCTTTTAAAAGTTACTAGTTAAAATGAAGCRGGAACAAGCAACTTCAATCTCTCCTCAGATGGGTTTTCTTTGTCACCAGAGTCATCCGCTAGCCAGAATACCTTTAGCTTGTTTTGTGGATCTAAAAGCTAGAGATTTGGAAAGTCTGACCATTACAGTCRATACGCTTTTTGTGTTTCATGCCAGTGGCTCAAGCAGTCACACTCTGTTGTGCTAACTTAGGTGAAGAGATCCTGCAGYATGCTTTAGGATGTGAACTACAGTGCAGTTTTCAGGGTAGCCTCTCTTGCTTGGGTATACTATTTCTACTCTCGGCRTGAAGTTTGGGATTTCTTGCAAATKAAATTCATCTTAATTTGAATATAGTGAAACCCTGAGATTTCAGGGCCYCTGTAAAGGTCAATATGCTGCCAGCTCTAGATAGTATGTGAAAGTAAGGAGACTCAACAGACTCGGTTACTACTAGCTCATCTTGTGAGCAAATGGTTGCAGAAACACCTCTGCATGCAGATGCGTGTGCTGTTCAGCAGAGGCATCGGATGGAGGGGCAGAGGGARGTTATACAAACCCCTTCTGACGAGCTGTTGGTATAACTGACTAAATAGGGCAAAAGAGACCTTGATTAAGATGTGCCATACTTACTTTTGGCTCCATTTGAGAAACAGTTGTCCCCTTCTAGAGGAAAAAACGTTTGCCCAGGATGCACTGGTGTTTCTTCCTCCTCTGTATCCAGGGAGAGTTGGCAGCTTATTTCTCCTTAAAGCAGCTGGGAATTAACAGTTACTTCAAGAGAGTCACAAATTCCCATCATTGCTGTAGCTGTTGATAACTTGTGTCAAATCTTTATATATCATTATGTGGTTCCTAAATCCTGTGCTTGCAGCGAAGCGAAGCTCACCACTGCATGACCTTTTGTTCGCACTTAGGTGTGCATAATAGCAGCAGGTGCCCGTGTTGCTCTTAAAGCCGGCATTTGCATAATTCCGTGTTTCTCAGGGAGAGCTCCACCAGCTTAGTGGCTACAAAATCTCCCCGTTCACTTCCTTCAGTTGAARTATTTCATGGATATCAAGAATAATGGTCTTAGCCATCAATTTCTTTCCTATGGATCATCCTAGATAAAAAACATAAATTACATTTTTACATTTGTAAAGGTGATATTACATTAAAGTTTTAGGTGATTACCACCAAATATGCACGTAAAAGGCAGCCTTAGAGCGAGAATCAGCCTATTGACTGACAAAAGCCTCTACTTTCTGTTCTTTTTCTTTCCCTACCTCCTGTAAGCTGCTTCTCCTCATATGTTAGAAAGCTGCATTCCCCTGTGAATGGAGAACCAGTGTCCCTTCCTGGAGCCTGTCCGTCTCTGGCATTCTCCTCGCTCTTCCCTTCCCTTTGCAGCACGGGCTGCTCTGTGTGCAGCCCTAGGAATCCCTCTGCAGCCGGCCCCTGCTCAAGAGTGCTTCACTCCACACATGCACAAATGAATCCCTTGCAGAGAAGAATAACCAAATCTCCAGCGGGCCTCTCTGGGCATGCCTGGGGTTCTGCTTTGTGCTGAGCGTGCCCCAGGCTTCCCACAGCACCTCACGGTGGCACTCAGCAGAGCCTTTAGCACAGGCTAGCCTGGAAGTGAATTAATTTTCCATGGTTTTAAGTTGTCCTCAGGTTTGTGTCTGTTTTACTTAGTGAGGCTGGTGTCTCAAAGTGCCTTCATTAGCATCAGAGTTAACACCTAATGAAATGCATGCAGCTATCATGGCAGACTGAGCTTCCCGAGCCTCTGCGAGGTCTCCCCTGGAGCAGGTGAGTGCTGAACTGCAGGTATCATGCTGGAAGGGAGGCAAGGTGAGAGGGGAGGTCATGGAGGCTTCCTTCACATGGAACGGAGAGCAAAAAGCACAAAACGGTGTAGAAATTCTAGACACTAAACCAAAGAGAAAAACAAGGCTATTTAATAAGTGTGAGAAAACAAAACTCTCAACTCTTTAAGGCTGGTTATATACAACAGCTTTTCTTCAAAAGCTGTAAAAGCTGAAGTCACTTCTTATTCTGCAGCCTGCAAAGCACTTTCTGCTAGTGGGCAAATATCTCTTTCCTACACGGACTGGGGAGGGAAAGCAGAAAGGAGAGGGAGGCCTTTGTGGACTTCTGGTGCAGAGCGCTGTCTGGCACGCTGTGCTTGCAGGACATAAGGCAGGGTGAAAGGCAGCAGATCTCACCTCTCCTGCAGTGTTAGCTTCCTGCGTGCGGTCCCCAGCTGGATTGTTAAGCATCTCTACAAATGTCTCTCCTCTTGTGCAACTTTCCTTGTTCCATGTGCATCCAAGGCAAAAGARCCCACCCCTTTTTCTCCTCCCTGACATTGTACATGCTGAGCTATACAGTTTAACCCAGGATGTGTGTATTCTGCTTGAAAAATGGCTTGCCTTTTTTTCTTCCTACCATTCTCTCTTTTGGCATTTGATGTGGTCTAGGGCAGAAGGGAYAGAAAATATTTGTCTCCCTTCTTGTCTGGTACCACTTGTTGTATTTTACTACTTTCTTTCCAGCATAGATGCTTTTATTTTGGTCTCTAAGTACATCTTACAGGGATGAAATACCATTTCTAAGTTTAGGATCTCTCTCTGTAAATTAAGAATAATTACTTTATTGCCACTACTGTGCTTGAACACTATTTAACATGTGCCACACAGTTGCCTGTCAAAGCACTTTAAATCAGATCCCCTACTGACAGTGTGGCTCTACCATGATTGGATACGTAAATTTCAGCCCTTCAGTTAAGAAAAACAAGTCTTAGGGTTGGTCCAAGATGCCAGGATGCATTTTTACAAGGTCTAAGAATGATCTTACACCTCGATCCCATGTCCAGTGTACCAGATGTATATTGCCTTTTTGCTGAGTTACACAAATGCAGCATGGTGGATATTAAAATATATAATCCCTCCACAGCTGCACTGCCGGGAAGGAAGAGATCATGGGACTAGTGYTTGTCAGTTGTTTGGCGCGCTGGGAGAAAGGCCCGGGTCTGGGGGAAGCAATAGGCAGCAGGGGCTTTGCTGTACTGCCTGCTCTGCAGAGGACAGAGAAAAAGGTGTTTAAAAGCAAATCAGCCGGTGGTCCCTTTACCTTTTCTCACTGAGCAGCAAATTCCAGCAGAAGTGGTCACGTTGATCTGAAAAGTACACCAAAGGGAACAATGCCTTTTCCTGGCCACGCCGTGCAGCCTGGAGGCAGCGCTTGCTTTCAGAGCCATCCCAAGAAACATTGCGGGTAGGACACCCTGCTCTGCTCCCCGCACCTCCTCTCCAAGCTTTCCTAGAGGATCCGTGGAGTGGGTTGTGGTCTGGGTGACTAACCTCGCATCACCTTCCAAACTGAATAGTAGTCTTTACTCTGGAGCATTTTCTGTCTGTTTTTTGCCCCTGTTTGGTGTTTTGCTCCGGAATTGCATTTGGATGACTGTCTCACATGGGCTGTTTAACTTTTTAGCAAGCAGGGGGAAAAGACCACACCGTAATTGTCACGTTGGGTTGTGGCTGTGGTCTGTCTAATGCAGTGCYATTCCTCTGATGACCGTACCAGATGCTTGAGATGATGATGGTAGACCCCATAGGAATTAGAGGCTTCTATGAAAATTTCATTCTAATCCCTTCTAATGAGAAATTGAGCTAAAACCGAGGCAGGAGGTTTTATCCTTTCCAGCAGTTGTCTGAGGTAGATGACGATAATTCTAAATATTCTTATCTGCGTCTAGATTTGATCTGGTTTTGGATGTCAGTGTGGTGTTTTCTTTTATTTAAGGCTCGTGGCGTACTGTACGGAGTGTGATAAATTTGGTGTAAATTCTTTTTCTAATTTAATTGAATGTCCCCCTTCTTGAACCAGTCCTCTCAAGTGTATTCCAAATGAGATGGCCTCACAGAGTTAAATAACAATCTGGAGACCAATTACAGTCCCCACCTCTTGTGGGTGAGCAATGTCTAATTACAGTGGCCGTTGCTCATCTTTTTTTCATGTCCAATCTGAGAGGTTTAGCTCCTCTCCCCGAGCCTGCCGTTTAGAAATCCTGCTTTCTGAGGCATCTCATGTGGGGCATCCTGAATCACTGGCTTGAAAGTCTTCCCTGGTGCCGGCACCAGTTCATGGTGCTGGGCAAAGTCTCCTTGCAAGGAGCGCTCGACCTGACGCCAGCATCAGCCCTTGCACCACTCGGGAACCTCACGAGCGGCAGAGCGGAGCTCGGGGCCTTGGAGGGAGGYTCCTGAAGACGCTGCAAATCGCTGCCAAGCAGCTTCTCTTTAAAGAGAGACATCTGCAAATTCCTTAATTACAGTAATCATCTCCGGAGTTTATCCTAGAGCTCTGCACAAAGAAAACTTGACCACGATTATGGAAAGTGTAAATGCTATTAGAGTCWCCTACCATTTCCAGTTTCTGGATTACACTTTATTTTTTGTTAAATCCAGGCTGTCTCTGTACATAATTAAAGGCACATTCTTTATCTACCAATTAAACAGAATACATTGWATTAAGTATTAAACTGGACTGAATTTATTAATTTCAAGCTCAGTCCATCTTGGTAGTGTAAGAAAAAACATGCCTGTTAGGCTAAATGCTTCTAATGACATCAGTGCYGAAATAGTGTTTGCAAGGGAGTCTTGGTGAACAAATTACTTTTAGAGGCTGGACAGGTTGCAATATCTGATCTTTTTAATTTTTTTTTTCCCTTTAAGTCTTCTCCCATTTCTAAGCTATATCCTACTGGTTTCAGTGTTAAGATTAGCTATATCTTTACCTGAACRATGGCAATGCAGGAAGCCCAAGTACCAGTTACATAAGATTCCCATATTCATGGGATAGGGGGAAGAAAAGGTGCTAAGGGCCTTAAAGTTGTAACTAAAATCATGGCAAATGACTACAGGGGAGGGTAGATGGTGTTTGTGGTGATRGAGGAGAGCTCTGCGAAGGGAAACCATGGGACTGGCTGGCTGGAAGTTGCCTTCGTTTCACAGAGCACTTCTGTGTGCCCCCGTAGCGGCTCAGAGGAGTAACTCTGGTTTGGAGATCTGTTCTTCTATTTCTTCTATTCTTATTTGTCCACTTCAGCTTGCCCTCTGAAAACAGATCAGAGAGGGGAAGTCAGCTTAAATTCCTTACCCTTATAAAGTCGAATAGAGCAAGCCTGATACTTCAGTGATGAAGACTGAGGACCTTGTGCAGATACTATAAAACTGGGTGGTTTTTTTCCTTCTACCCCACCTGCTTTTACATGCAGTGCTGCTAATACCTCTTTTTCTTAAGAAACAAACAAAAGCTTCATCAGCATGGTTTACAACCAGGTGTAGATTGTGACAGGATATGACCCAACAGGACAGGAGGGCTGCTCAGTGAGGTTCAGAGCTTGCTGAAGCGCTGTTTGGAGTCCTGTTTTAATGTACAAATGCTCACAGTGGCGGGCACTGTGTTCCTTTTCTTCTGCTCCCGAACCCCTTGCGGACCTCAGTTGAAATGCTCTCTTAATTGGAGAGTGGGGATGGACCTTAGCAGGCCACCAAACATTTGGGGCATGTCATACGTCTCCCACTCTGTTCATGGTGCGGAATCTGTATCTGTTGCAAATCCAGTGTGGCCGTGCTGCTCTCCGTGCCCATCGCTGCATGCCTTTCCTGTTTTCCATCAAGCATGGGGTGCATTGCGCACAGATCTTAGAAGTGTATCTTGATTTTGTAGTGAATCAGCTGCAGTGTGTGTGCAACACCAAGAGCTATACKGTGTAATTTTAGAGAACTGCAGGAGGCTCCAGCCGTTTCGAAACAYCGGCAGTCTAGCATGTGCAACCCCACTGGAATGGGAAGCAACGGGTGAGCTGTGATTGCAACTTGCTGCTGCTTTTCTGCTTGCTTGTGGGGTACTGCAGATTTCCCTAATAATGATTTTCATATGAAATAACATCTAAGTAATTATCAAGAATCATTTGCAGAAACTAATGCCAGAAAGTTAAACCAACAAGTGCATTTTGATGAAAAAACATTTGTGTTGTGTCAAGGGAACAGGCTTTTCTGTGGTGTACTTGCAGCTGGCGATGCTGGAGCATACAGAAAAACGGGCAACGCAGGAGARCTGTTTCAGCTCTTGCAGAGGCGCAAATGCATGACGTGAGCTGTTTAAAATATTGTGCATGACTGGTCAGGTCTGCCCGTTGTGGAAATTCCTCTAATGCAGCCTGGTTAATTTTCAGGCGTTTAAAGCCAACGGCGTAACTCGTTGTTAACCTTCCAAATAACGTCTCAAACTGAGTCCCGCTGTCACAGCCCTCTGCGGCTGTCCCCTTGCGTGTTCCAGCTGGCTTGAGGCAGGGGGTGTGCTGGCTTTCCACATGAAAGAACCTGAGCTCCAGTGAGGTCCACGCGYTTCACGCAGCCTGACACCAAAGTATTAAGCTCTCCATTGATAGTTAGTAAATCTAAAATTAATAAGTGGAGCATTTTTACCATTTTTTCTTTCATAGAGAAGTCAAGACTATTCTGTTCCTGTTGAGGAGAATATATGAAAATAATGTGTGCAAAAACAATTGGCTCCTTGGAAAGTCTTATCTTGATAGGAGTGAGACAAAGTGGCTTAATCKTGTACCTGTTCCCAGAACTTGAAGATCAAGCTCCTTGATTAGCTTTTAAATCTCCAATTTGGAGTTTCTCACATGCGAGCTCATAGTGGGGGCTATCTGTGTGTCTTTGGAACACGTCTGTGCCACGAGGCTGTGTGCAGCCCTGATGCAGAGCCACAGAGCTGGGCGAACCGCTGCTTTGGAGCGGGCCCTGGCTGTGCCGGGGGTTGGGAGCGCTCAGTGGGGACCGTGCTCTGCGCTTGGGGGCCCCGCTGGAACCAGGCGACCAAAATTTCAGTTTGAAGTTGCATGTTGAGAAACGTCTGGCGGCGGAATCTGTGTGTTGAACATGTGCTCATCGTAGCAAAGCTTCACCCGGTGACTTAGAGGTTCAGAGCTGTTGCAGGCGTCATACTCTTGTGTGTCGCTTTTGAGTTTATCTTGTGGTTTTTCTTTTCTTTTTTTCCCTCCGGAATCATACGTGTCAGTGTTCCTGACCTGCAAGAGTTCTTTTCTAATTTAAAGTTTTTTAGTAGTTTGGAAAAACTTAGACCAAAAATATATATTTTTACGTCTTTAATGTTTGAATTAACTTTTTGCCAAAAACGTACTTCTGCATGTATCTTTCAGCTTTGTCTCTGAAAATTTAGCCGAGTCTGCTCTGCTCAGCAGGTAACAAGCAAAAAACAACCAGACTGTATCTGTTTGGAAAGACAGYGCATAATTTGCTTGTGGGATTCATGATAATGTGACTGCCCCAAGTACTTTCATTGGAAAAAACCTTAGGCACATCAGTAGAAGAGGGAGGTGCTGCGCATAGGGGGCTGGGGTGAAGCGTGCAGTCTACTTTTATTCAGTTACTCCTTGTGCATTTCTGAGCTCACAGTGTGAGACCCTTTTGCTGTGGCTGGTTTGGTGAGGCATGCTTGTGTTGGGCTGCAATCATGTTGAGAAAAGGTATTAAATTCTGCTGCCGTTCGAGGCTGTCTTTGCACTTTGCAAAAYGTGGCATGAGGAGACTGGACTAAAACAGGCAAGAGACACTTGATTCTTTTGGCTGTTGAACTCATCAGTAGTTTAGGTAGGACTAAGAACGGGCATCCATAAGTAGAACTATAAGGAGCAATGTAAACGTGGAGTTCTTTTCCCTGCGGAGGCCCTACCTGCTTTCTCAACACGTGTGCCCTGGGTTCATACCCTGGTCTTCTGCTTGGTGCATTGGTAGCTCCCTAGTAGTTCTTCCTGTCCAGCTCATGCTTTTCACGAGTCAGCTGATATTCTGGGGGGTGWTTGACAATTGCTCCAAGATCTTTCTGAACCACAATAATGAGTCTAATGATTATCTTGAAATAGGTAAATTCAGTTGTTTTACTGTTTACTTTGCTCTAGGCCGTAACTTACATAATATTGTGTGGTACAGGAATCTGGACTTCACAGTGAGAGCTGATTAGTAAACTACTACTTACTGATTTTTTAAAMATACTTGTGGGCTGTGATGGGACTTTTTAAATTCTTTAATAAAATAGTTTCTTTAGAGCATTCTATAAGAAATATTATCTAAGAAGAGCACAAGTTAGTGTAGCTATAGGAAGAGTTTACCTGCAGAGGTGTGAGCAGGYGGATTGCCATCAAGAAGTACTTTGAGGAGCGGGTTAGCTCCTCTTTACCTGTGGGTAAAGAGTGGGTCTTGTAGCTCAGGATGCCATAGCCTGCCCCATAAGGGCTGAAAGCTCAGAGAAAACAGTGGCTTTAATTCTAGTCACTCCAGAAGCCTGCTAGAAGTGAACCTCGTAACCGTAGCAGCYGCTCGTGTGAGCGCTGCTCAACTAGACTCTGACCTGGTGGTTAACACTGTGGTATCCCCAAGACTGAAAAGGAGCAATAGCTGAAGTGCAGCTGGAGTCTTGTTGTCTCCCGCCTTTCCACTACTGCAGTGCAACCTATTTCTAACAATATATTTCTAATTCTTTTAACAAAATAGCTTTTAAACTGTCTAATGAGGCCAGAGCCAATGGAATGTTTTGAAAGGGAAAAATATGTTTTGGCAATTCTGCTTGATCCGTGTCAGAATTTTCAGAGTCTGATCCAGGTTAGAATTGAAACCATATCCCCCTGCTGCCATGAAGTTAGACATTGTTAAAGGCTGCTTCCAAAAGCAAAATGCCTCTATCTGCCCTTATGCTCCTTTTTCCATGAGTRTTCAAACAAACAAAGCAGGTTTTATGTGTGAAAAATAGGGCAGATTCCTTACAAGTACCAGTCAAAGATGGCTGCACTGRTGGTTTTCCTCATTTTGGGAGCATCCTGAAGGAATAGGATGGGGAAGGAAAGCAATGGCTGCTGTTAAAAGGCTTGACTTCTGTGACAGCAACCCAAAATGCTAATGATATGACATGACTTCTCATGTCACCTGGAGAAATTAAATGTATTTGACCTTTCTGATTATCAAATAAATTAAGAAATACAAATCCTCCTGCTGAGGAGGCATGTTTACCTACTAAAACATTTCTAGGCTCGACCATCAAGCCAGGGCATTCCCTGTGTGTGTCTGGAGTGAATCACCTTTTCCTTGGAGACTTTTTCCATCGCAGAGGCTACGTTCTGGTTTTTGAAATGAAAAGGCAGGATGCTGCCCTGTCTGTTGTTGCCAAGTATTTACACTGACCTGTTTCCATCACTCACCGGGAACGCGTTTCCAGCCTGGCKGAGCACTGAGCACATGTGGAACAGYTGGATGTTCTTAAACACGATTTTCTCATTTGTTTTTTTTTTTGAGGACTCTACTCTTAGGCTGCCGCATCCCCTAGTGCAGCCAGGGATGGATGGGACATGGTAGCAGTGCGGATGGAGAGCCCACGGCCCCGCGGACGGGGTTCCACATGGGCACGAGGCCCAAGGCACTGTGGTACCACCGAAGCGGCCTCAACATGCTTGGTGAGGGAGGGAGCTCTGCAGAACACCAGCCAAGGCAAGAAATATATTTGCTCACCATCTTATAATTTTATTGCCAAAAGGAGGTTTAGCTGTAGAGTAAATATTTTGTTCATTTAAAGCAAGGATGTCTTCTGCTCCCAGCCAACTGCTGCATATGGTAAAATAAAAACAATCTGGAGTGGAAAGGCGGGAAGATGTTGGAGGGTGACGTGGTTCTGGTGTTAGAGAAGAGGCCTTTCGGTCTGCAGACCTGCTCCTTTAAAATGCACAGCATCTCTGGAAATCCGACCCCCGAAGGGACTTAAGTTCCTGTAGGGCAGACACAGCTTTTCTGAGGGAAGAAAGAAGTTCAAAAAGGAAAGGATTTTATGAAGCAGTTGCATGTTAAAATGAGAATCACGTTTTCTCCAAGGCCACCTGTGGACATGACAGTTACAGCATATGTTCACTGCCTTGAGAAAGGGCCTTGGCAGGTTTTACTGTGAACATTTACACATCGTGGCCCAAGACAACGTGGCTGCTCCGTAGCACCTTGTGCAGCCGGGGCTTGGGTTTTGGACTCATCTCGATAGGGCAGAGCAGGGGAGTAGGATCGTCTGCGTTTTGCACACGAGTGACCTGTGAGSTGCAGAAACCCCAGTGATGTTCCCAAGGTCACGCAGGAAGACTGCAGAGGAGACAGAAATTGAATGCAGGTTTCCTGAATCCTGATCCAGTGCCTGAAGAGATCTAAAAATCAGATAATCATATGAATCAAATCGACTGAGTTTTCCTAACCTAATAATGTTCCTTTCAGAAGTGCTGTAGGCTCTGTAACAGGAGGTTTCTTTCCTTTTGGGACTGAACTGCATTAAAGACCTTGATCTTGCAAGTCATGGTTCACTTTCTGTGGTATTGCATTAACTTGGGGTGCTACATCAATGATTATGTGGTGAAAGTAGCAGCTGTGTGGCTTCAAAAGATGAGTCCTCCTTGGGTTAGGAGGCCCTCCACCTCCTGAGAAGTATTTTGGGGGGCAATAGATGAGTTGGGCCTGGTGTCTTCTAGCTGGAAAGAAGATGCTAGGATATAGTGAGTCCAAGGAGATATTGCTCTTTTCTATTGAGTCTTTAACTGTTTTCAAGGATGTTTGTTAACCAGTCAATAGTGATGGTATCTATCGTGCAAACTACCCCCTTCCTGATTCCACAGCTTACTCCAAAACAGTCCCTTGAGTATGAAATTCTCTCCTTAATAAGTACCATCTTGCAAGCTGATGATGGTTGGCGTTGGGCCATGTTAGCATCTCYCGGGCACGTTTCAATCTTCAGTATTTTGTTTTCATTTGGGTTTTACAGCTTTGACTTTTTCTCACTTTTAAGTTTTCCAATAATTTAAGCTCTCTAGTGATCCTGCCAGCTTCTTTCTACTTGAAACTGAGCTTGATCATTTGGCAGATTTTCCCCAATGCTCAGATTTTGATGATATCCCCTTGACTGTCAAGTACAACACAGCAAAGGCGGCTTTTTCAAGCCTTTCCTGTGTGGACATATTTTGCATTTCATCCCYTTGAACCACTTTTCTATTGCTAGTCAGTGGTTTCAGGTGGGGTGTTCAGAGAGTCCTGTCTTAGCATTGTTGCCCCTTGGAGCAGCCCCAGGGTAGCAATGAGCAAGTGTTTTTCCAAATTGTGCTTCTGTTCTTCGTTCAACTGGAAAAAGCTGCCGCTTTCTGCAAGAGGTGGTGAATGCAGTTTAGTGCTAGGTGCTCTAAGCTCCGAGTGCCCTCCTTTAATTAGTACGTACGTGCGGAGCCAGGATGATTATAATGATTATAAAAAGTACTTATTTACATCTGTTTTAGTATAATGATGTAGATTGCAATTAATTAGGAAGTTTCTGGTGTGGTAAAAGCCATCATATAGGAGGAATGCAAACACATGATTTCCAAAGAGAAATTTAATTCCATATGGGTTGCGCCCTCTCCCAGTTAGTAATTAATTGCAAGTTTAAAGAAGATTTGATTATGTCTGTTTAAAAACAAAAAACACCCTCCCTCCCCCAAATCAGCAACACAAAACAACCACCTCTTTCTCCCATGCATGCCAACATTTTCGATACTGAGGACATTTAAATGATTTTAATTTACAATTTTCTCTTTCTACTTTACTCAAATTGAAAGAGTGCTTTGATCAACCTGGGAGCTATATAATTCATCAGAGTAAAGGGAAGAGGATAACCTTCAGATGTCTTCTGTGGTAAGGCACTGATGCTGAAAATGTTAAATGTTTGCAGACTGAAAGCCTGTTTGGCTGGGGGCGGTGACAAAAAAGAATAAACAAAATGTGACATGTTTTATTTTGTTGCTTATCCCCTAGTAAAAATACATAACAAAAGCAAATATAAATCTTGTCTTGCTCAAAACACGGGCACGCGCTCTGACGCGCATCTCTCTGGTGGTATCCTCTCGTGCCATACACGATGCCGAAGCATATGCAGTTAGCTTTAAGGTTGTCAGTGTAGCAATTTTGTTAAATCCTTCTAGCTTCCTGATATATACATGGTAAATCCTGTGAAGGACACTTGTATATCGTATTGACRTATGTCATAGGCGCTGCTCTCCTGCTGCACTTCTGTAGATTAGTGGCTCCAGTTATGCTCTCTGTGGCCTGGTACTTGTTTTCTAAAGGTGCTTCATTAAATTTACTTAGTTTGCATCTTTCTGCTGTGGTGTAAATCTGAGCACCTAAATCCATAACTGCCTGGCGCTGGTGCTGACAGTGTAATTAGGAGCAAGAGCCTTCGTATTTGCGTTTCTAATTCCCTGTGGGGGCACAAACTAAAGCAGCTGAAAACATTGTGTGCAAACGATGTATTGGCTGACAGGACAAGGAGGTGCGAAGGAAAGGAGCCGTGTGCAGCCCACGTGGATGGATCAGGCTGAAATCCTTGCGGGGTTGCAATAGTGCCTCCCTTAAGGTTTAGCTTTCCCTTGGCAGCATTGTCCTGCCCCTGCGTGCTAAGGAATGAGAGCATGCTGCATGGCTGGCCCTGGAGCAATGCAGAGTGTGCAATGTAATAACTGAACACGGCTGCCATAGCAAAAAATAAAATGTCATCCTGGGAATGCTGCGGGCATCCTGGGAATAGTGTGTTCTTGTGCACAGAGCTTGGAATTTGGTATTAGCCTGTGCACATATCAGCCTTGAGAGGTGTTGGTGGAGATGGACCCAGGGTGTTTATCAGATGGTGTCCGTGATGGGGATGCATCTGCAGCAGGGGCCATTCCAGGAAGGCTCTTGCAAAGCTTTCCTTGCTCTTGTCTCTTGGGACTGGYGTTCTTTAACCCATGGGGATCTCAATCATCCGTGGACCAGACCATTTCATGTCACTTGGGTCTCCTACAGCCCGCCAAGCAGTACTCCCTTGCTCACCAGCTGAAGATGGAACCCCAGAGGGCACTTCAGTTGTTGCTGGCTAGGTTACCTGGCAGCACTGTGGAAGCCCTTCTGCTGGTAGGATTCATGTGTGCTCTCAATGGGGACAGTTCAGGTCCYTGACTTGATCTTGCCTCAGTGTGTTTGATGAGGTGATTTAACACTATCCCCATCTTACGCTGGACTGTCATTTGAAAAGCTGGATTGACATTAGGGCCCTGATATCATTTCAAATTTCTGTTTGAGCCACGTACAAGCTGGGGCAGGTGCCGGAAGGGGCAACTCCATGCTAACATCGCCTGTGCTAGCAGAGGGGGAAGATGCAAACCATGTGCTAGCACTCTTTACAGACTAAAGAGCTGCATCCAGAGAGCAATGCAGYGCTTAAGTGGAAAGTGGCAATATTTCAGCTGCCAGTGGTGAGAAAGCGGGGAGAAAGCCTAGTGAAATGTGGCTTGGGCATGTAGTGTCACTGCAGCACAGGTCTGCTCTGGGACCTTGCAGAACAGGAGCCAGAACCTCCCGCACAAGGAGCGGAGAATTAAAGGCCTCTCGAGATGGTGATTTGATTTGGTCCAACAGCCTATATTTTGAGACGGAAAATATTGCCTACTTTTGTTCTCAATACTTCGGAATTGATTCCAAATACTTATTTTTATTTGAAAYGGTTCTTCCTAAAACATTCTTGATGTGAAATGATGAAAATTTTCCTACTTGTCTTTGTATTTGCTACAGTGGTTAATCAACTTTGCTGCTTAGGAAGCAAAATAATGGTGTCCGATTTCTTATTTGCATTTGTCTAACTTTACTTGCCAGAAAGCACTTTTCTCTTTAACATTTACCATTTGTTTAAAGAGTCTTGAAGAGACTTGCTTTTTTCTCCTTTTCTTCTTTAGTGACGATGCTAGAACCCTGTGCTTTACCACATTGATGATTAACATTTTCTCTAGCTCTTAAAACATTCTTGTTGTTCATTTCTGCACCCTCTCTAATTTGTAACATTTTAAAACCTGTCTAGATCCTAGAGCTGTATGCAATACTCAATTTTTAATCTTCTGGTTTCAATCAGGAAGAAAATGACCTTTCTCCCTCTCCCTTTTTTCYTCTCTAAATCCATCAACCCTTCTCAAATTGTCAACGTAGTTGTCCTGTTACTCAATTAAAAGCRCTTAGTAATTATGTCCTTGGGATTTTCAGTTTTCAGTTGCAGTTTCTGCCTAAATCTTTCCGTTAGGTCATTGCAGTTTCCTCGGCTTTGGGGGAGTTGGTCACGTCAAAGCTCTGAGCGTGGAAATTATGGAAATCTCGGTGACTAGGGCTGTGCCTCGCTTCTCTCTCCCTCCACTCTTTTCTTTCTCCACTGACTGCTGCTGCACTGTGCCTTGCTGCAAGCTTAGCRAGCTCCAGCCAGCTCCAGCAGAGATGATCCGTGAGAAACGGGATTTGCCCTTCATGTAATCCCCTCTTCCATGGGCCGCTGAAGAGCTGTGTTACCAAAATCTTTGGGCTTGCCAGTTGTGCTGTTTGCCCTGTTGCAGGTGAGTGGGAAAGGTTTCTTACACAAAAAATGCTGCTTGTTTTCTCCTCTTTGGTTCTTTCACAGCCGGTGAAATTTTTGTTAATTCATCAGTTCACATTGAAGTCTTTTCCATGTGAGGTTTTTCATTGTGTCTCACCACCCGCAGAGGTTTGCAAGCTAAGTAAAGACTCAGGATCGTGATTTGTATTTTATATTTTGCTGTCTTCGTGTGATTTTTGTACCACTTTAGGAGAATTGATCGCAGCTTTTGGTGCGAACCCAGAGTCAGATTGTGGAATCTATTTCATCAAGTTCTCTTCCTTCTCTTTAAATGCCAGAATTTGACTTAAACATTGTACATGCAGGTTAATAACTTCCCAAATTATTTGCATTACCCTATATCTAGCTAAATGTCCTATTCTCTCTGAGCATTGCTCATTTCTCACTCTTCTTTCTTGTTGCCTTTTTTGAATTTGCCAGGTGCCGAAGTCATTGAGTCACCCTCTTTGGTTTTGAATTTAAAGATGAACTGTTGTGCTGTCTTTTGCATACCATGCCCTCAACTTTTCTGTGTGKTGCCTCTGGTTGCTTCTGGCCTGAAATGTACCCAGAGGTTTCAGTTTCTCTCCTTGTAGAAGGACCTCTCTCATGTATTCCCTCATTCTCAAGGATTGCCTGTGTTCAGGTAAGTAGAAAATTTGCTGCAAGTTCAGAAAATTAGGTGTCTGTGGGTATAGAAAAATACCAAGTGAAACCTGGGTCRAAGCAAGTACATTTTTAAACTATAATTTCATTCCAAAGTCTTTTTTAAAATTACTTAACAACAGAAAGAAAATCACATTGGAAGAAAGCAGTGGCTTGATTCTGTATTTGTGTGTGTGTAGGGGGTGGAACACAAATTTGTCTGCGTTACAAAGGAGCAAAGCAATTTTTCATTGGTCAACTGACCAGCAAATAATCCTTAGGGAGACAGCTGTGTTTTGACACTTCCCAGGGTCCATACAGCTACTGACATATTGAGGAATTTTGGAAATGGCATTAGTTTAACTTGAATTCTGTCTCTGGAAGCTGACACTATCTGGATGCAAAACAAACTTGTGTCTGTCCTCCAGTTCAGAGGAAGCAAACCTGTCCCTTATTTCTTCTCAACTTACATTGCATAAAGATTTTATTTGCAAAGGGGTCTTGTCACAGCCTCCTTTTGTGTGCACAGCTTTATATGTGTAAACACCTGCAAATTCATTTTCCATGCTCCAACCCTTAAGAATGTTATTTGTGTGTGTACTTTAAAATTATTATCCCCCAAGATTGCCTCAGAGGCAGAGATGCCCCTCAATGGTCGCCCCATGGGGTGCATCTCACTGGCTCTGGGATGGTCTTGACTTTGCTCGCCTGTGACTCTTTGGGCTTTGGGGTGGTGGTTCACTGTGAAAGACGATGATGATGATGCAGATTATTAGCTGGCTAAATGTCTAAAGAAGCAGTGGAGTTTCTAACTGTTGCTCGTGTTTTGGCAGTACTCCAGCTTGCTGCAGACACCTTGTATACATTTACAGAAAAGAAATTCTTGCATCAAATGTTTGAGTTTAGATCACCTCTGTGTAAGAAATTTACTTGTTACCAACCATGGTTGAGGCATGCAAGATGGTACAAATGATACAATTAGTCCAGCTTCAGGCAGAGAAGCCTCCAAAGTGCTATTTATCTGGTTTTGTGGTATTAATGCAGACAGAGGAAAATAAGGGATTATTTTCTAGTCTGATGTTTGGGCTTTTCTCATTTCAGTGTTTTTTCCAGGCTTGGAATCTCTACTTTTTACTTTTCCTTTCCTTCCCAATTCTATGAAATTGAAAGAAATTCTATGAATTAAAGAAGAGGTGTCACTGAAAAGATAGAAATTTGGGACTGTGATTCCTTATACAGTGAACCAAAATACTCTGCTAGCAGCAGCCTTAACATAAGCTTCTAAAGAAAACTGAGCTAATCCTCCCAAATAAGCAGCTGGGGGACACYGGCGAATATTACCCGGCACACTGAGAGCACGCACGGCACGAGGGCAGGGAAGTACCTGCCCTGTTGTGTGCTTGAGCTCGGGGAGCAGATGTGGGGAAGCAGAATGTACTGAACGTGCCCGCTTCGGAGGGAGCATCTGAAGCGTTGGACAGAGCTGGCCTCCGGGCAGGGCTTGGCTGGCGGTGCGTTYGGATGTGGGTTTCGGATATGGGAATGGGGAATTCTGTTCCGTGTTCACAAAGAGTAGCTGTTCATAGTGTAAGGTCGGGTTCTGTGCTTGCTGACCTGCATTTTATGCTGTCTGTAAATTGACTTCATGGAAATTTCTTCCTGACTCATGCTTGTTTAAGTATGACCCTTCTGTTCTGACCCTGTCCGTGATGTGGCACAGGTTTTACCTATCTGAGCTTGTCTTTAGGCTGGAGGCACTTACATAAATAGAAATAGACCTATTATTGAAACCACTTCTCCTGCAAGAAGAGAAATATATTTATCTTCACATTTAGTTCATTTGGATGTAAATGAGTAAGAGGGTCCCTAAATTAATACAGAGTCTGTATGTGTGGTCCTAAAGYTGAGTTCTGGCCTCTGTTGTCCTTTAGACAAATGTGAGTGGTTTGCTTTGGCGCTAAGGCCGACGGTCCTGCAGGAGGCTGGTTCACAGACTCCCTATTGGTAAGGAGGTGCGTTCTCCATCCCATGCAGAGACCAACATTTCAAGCCTGTCCAGTGTCTGTCCCCTGTTTTGGGTGTTGTTCCCTGGTAGGGACAAATATGGTGGGGACATAYGGAGGAGCAATGATGTCTGCTTTGCACGAAAGGTTCTGTACTTGTCAGTGTGTAGGTTGTGCGTGTGAGAGCACCCCCTTCCCCACACGTTTTGGCTATCAGCATAGGAACACATGAGCTGTGCACACACAAACAGCACGCTCGAGGGAAAGACCACAAATATGCTAAAAATCGTAATCTGATAAACTCAGATGCTTTCAAAGTACAAATGTCCTGTCAATGCTTTTCATAACAAAAACGATCACTTAAGAGCTCCCCACAGCTTAACTATTTGCAATGTAAACATCAACAAAACTGATGATTTCTTCAACACTTAATGTGCCTTTCACTGTGGAAATAAATGTTTTGGCACCCAATCCTTCCTTATGATTTAGCTAATGGGAACCTACAGTGCAGGATCGAYGTTTGGTTAGGCAGCTGAAGAAAAGCAGATTAGATATGCAGATATTGGGTGTTCTTTTCCAGACCATTTTCCATTTCTGAAACTTATTTTGTTATCATTGTTTTAATCTTTCCAATGCAATCAGAAATGTCTTTCCAAATTCTTGAGCCCATCCTCTCTTGGAAGAATAGAATAGTTTATAGGTTCTCAATTTTTTCCCACCCAAGACCCAAACCAGCTGTAGGCCTCACTTTGTTCCCTCTCTCCCTCCCAGATAGAAATCCCACAGTCTTGGATCTTGGCAAGAAATTGCAGGGKTTTTTTTTAACTTTTTAAGTGGAAGAGCTTGGGAGAAGTGTGTAGAGGAGTCGGGGGTACCTCCCTGTGCTTGCGTGCACTGTGTGTGCAACCAAAAGCAGGTGTTTCCCAGTGCTAGGAGGAGCCAACTGGATTATTTTATCTGCATCCTACAGTGGTGCCACAGCTCTCACGAGGTTCTTTGGTACTTACTTGGTGAAGCACCTTTTCCTCCTGCTTTGTCCTGTCACTGTTTATTGCAGATATCTTCTTAGCATGTCCTGTGCAGTAYAGGACCCTTCTCGTGGCCACTGTTTCCACCTCAATATTTGAGATGCGCTGGTCTTAATTTATGCAGTTGTTCGTGTATATGTATAATTTTTCTGTGGCTTCAGGTTTCCACTGCCATTCAGATCATATTAAACGTGGCTTCTCCTTTTTAAATACTAACATCTAGGATTAATTTAATCCCACATTTTTTTTTCCCTGAGTAACTTAAAGTTTTGGATGAATCACTCTCAAAATATGAGAATATGTCCAAACCTCCTCCTAAATGTCAAATTGAACCAGAATTCAGTAGGTTTGGCGGAAAGCCTGGTCCAAGTTCCCCCCCCAAAGTATGCACCGAATCAATGTTGAATCCGTCTCGGCAAGTCCGAGGGCCTTGCTGCCTTGCCTGCTGTCTCCAGGTTTCCTGGATGGGAGCTGCTTCTGCAACCTGCATGTTTGAAGCATCTCAAGCTCAAGCAGAAGGCTTGACATTTAGACCAAAGGAGAGGATGGAACAGGGGTTATTGATGAAACCTGATGCTGCCAATTTGTAACTTGTTATTCTTGCAGGTGCCACTTTCTGGTACCTTTTCTCAGCCCAGGGAACAGGGTTCCAGAGAAAGAGGCACCCCACACTGCATCTCCTCTGGCAACAAGAAGCGTGGAAGGGAGTCAGAGCTCATGGCCTGCCCTGGAATGCACCAGGTACTGTCAGCAACTGGGAGACACATGTATTCAGTTGCAGCATTCATGTAAGGAAAAGAAGAAACTCCTAGTTCTTCACGCCTTAACCAGGATACCCTGTGACCAGTGCTTCTCAGTGCCAGTTTCGTGAGAATTCTCTGAATTTTCTCTTGTGCCTGAACCCTGACTGTTCTCATTTTGTGTTATATCAGAAAGTCGTTCTCAACTGCTTCCTAATTGCCCTCTTACTGATATTTTATTTCTCTTTCCTTCAGCTGACACAAACTATGTCTTCTAGTTCACTTTTTGAACAGAGATCTGAGGAACTAAAAGCAGTTCTATATTGCATATAAAACGGCACTATTGTAAGCAATATATATATATTCAGCTATAAATCATTGGTAAGGCTTACATTTTCATTACACCAAGGCAGAACAATCTGTAATGTCACCTAATAAGGATGAAAGCAGCACACTGGAACTCACTGGAATTGTTACATTATTAAAAGTGGAAGAGAGCGGTAAGGATTGAGAAGACCCTTGCTGTTTCAGTGAAAAGGAGATAACTTCCACTAATCTCAGCTTTGATTTTGGAAAAATAAATAAATGTTAATTAAACTGGGGAAGAGGTAAGAAAGGAAAGGTGATAAAGAAAACCATGGTAGAGGAGGAGAAAGACCTTCAAGCGGTTCAGAAGTTGAGTTGAAACAGCTTTCATAATCTACCACCAAGAGAGATGTTTTAGTTACCTTGTAAACATCTGAAACTTTTTTTGGTGCTCCAGTAATAGTAGAAATTCCTATACTTCCTTTTGTTGAAGTTGGAACTGATTCATCATACAGTTGCTGTCTCTCTTCTCCCAGACTATTTCTGTTCTTGCTGAGGGTCTCTGTTTCTCCTGCTTTTCACAAACTTTGCAGACTCTGTTTCCAAGGTAATTGCATCTTTTTTTTTTGCCTCACTTCTTGATGGGAGTTCTTGCTCTCTGCCTTTCATCTCTCCTGCCTCCTACCACAGAAAATGAGGGTTTTTTCCCCTCTCTTCCTCCCTGCCCTTAGGATGGGCTGTTCTCTCTGCGYGTTCCTGTTCTGACAGGCAGGTTGCACCGTCTCCAAAGGTCAGCCCGTGGGTGGGATGGGTGTCCGCGCTCCCATCGCCGGTGAGGTCGGAGCAGCTCATGCTTGTGCCGCGTTCTGGATGCGGATGCAGCACGCTGGCCGCCCTGGCACAAGAGCAGGGCCAGAGAAGGGAGGGCTGGCAGCACGAGGCGGCCGCTCCTCTGGTGCAAGGCCCGAGAGGGGTGAGGGTGAGCGAGCTGAGCTGCGACTTTTATGTGTGTTCTGCAGCTCGCTGTCTCCCCTTTGATTSTGTTCATGACAAGTTTTATCAAATCCATGTTTGTTTAGATATTTATGTCCCTCTGCATATGTTGTGATGAAATATGCTGTTTTAATCAGGAGTTTGGGTTTGGGTTGTTGAATGCGGCGTCCTTGCCCTTAACCAAAATAAAAACCAGATTCGGCGCACACATATACTGCACAGGGAGAAAAATTGATATAACCTTATGATAATATTTCATCCCATAGAGTTGAAGCCAGTGGCACTCACTGGCTTTGGGCTGCAGGCCAAATTCAGCCTAGAGCACTTCCGAGGGCTGCACAGAGCTGTCATCTGGGCTTCCCTGCTCCTCCTCTCTCCTCCTTTCCCCCCTGCTCCAGTGCCTGACCTGAGCAGCGTGGCAGGAGGAGAMTCCACGCTTGTAAGGGTGGAGGGGAACCTGGAGGTGTTCCCACCAGCAGGGCTGGGCTCTTCTGCTCTGCTTGCTCTATTCCTAGCTTTTATGTTTCATGGGAAGCTTCATGGCAGCACGTGGCCATTCAAAGGTCAGGGAAGGATGTCCTYTCTGGTGAGGACACCCTGCACCATGCAAAGGTGCGGGGACGCCAGCCCCTGCTCTCAGCACTGCCACCTCCAGCACTGCCTTTGAAGCACCGCTGCTTGCTCATTTCCAGGGCTCCTGGCCTGGCGTGGGGCTAAAGCGTGGCTGGAGCACCRCAGCATCCCTGCTTTGCCAAGGGTGCCTGCCGCGTGCAGAGGAGCGGAGCAGCYGAGGGGACGTCCCTGCTGCTGGTACAGGGAAGCTGTGGCTTTGGGGGCCAGGAGGGAGCAGGGCGCTGCTGGAAAGGGTCCCGGGAGAGCGGAGCGGGGTGTTTGCGGTGCCGCTCGACCCCCAAATCGCTATTGCTGGGCTCTTCAGTGAGCTGCTTTTTGAGATCCTTTACATGTTAAAAAGTACTCAGGCCTGTCGACAAAGCAAAGAAATGGTGTCAAAAATAATTTTAGAACCTTTTGACCTGTACGGTTTAAGAGAATTAGGCACAGATTCTTTGCTTTAAGCCTCTTGGTGACAAGAAATATGGTCTGATGCCAGCCGGTCTGATTGACAGTGGCGTTTGTAGGTTCAGCTGCTAATACAGTGTGCTCCTTCTGTGCTCCTCGGGTGTAAATATAGAAGACTATTTGTCACCTGGGTTGATGGATTATGCCTAAGTGAGACAATGTGGTTGAACTTCTGAAGCATAAATGAAAAAGCGTAAACTTTGCATAACTCATAAGGCAATGCTTAAGACTCCTAATGAAGCTTCCTGATTTTAATCAAGGGAAACCTTCGGGCTTTCAAGTGAGCAAAGATGGTGAAGCTACCTCTTTTCCTCCCTTTTTGATAGCTACTTGCTACTAACCTGCATCACTGGATTTTTGACAAMCGTAATAAAATGTATTGGAAAATTGATTAGTTTTAAGAGACCCCTCATAGCCAGCTGCTTTTATTTGTAAATGTCAGAGACTCCATCAGGGCAGGCCCCATCCCTTCGAGAGGAATTCCTGCCTGAATATGAACCTTCGCGTAGGTACAAAAGTGCTCTTGTTTCACATTCTTTGGTTTGTTTTCAGCATTTTCACGTGTACTCACATAAATTTATTTTTCCTGAGAGCTTTCCCAAAGCAGATAGTTAACTACTTGTTCCTTTCCCACTATGTTGTGATTACAACTTCTTTTTGTGCTCTTTAAGGCATGGAAAACTTGCAAAAATGGGAAGAGTTAGCTGTGTTTAAGTATTAGTATTTTCAGAGACTTGCAACTTTTTGCAAAACAAAAAAAAAGAGCGTGTTATTGATTCTTTGGATAGAGAAAAGAGAATTTGCTCTTTTCTATGTGCTCTTTGCACATAGAAAGTATATTATCACCTCTTGAAATATGCAGTAAAAACTACTCTTATCTTTATTTGCTGATAGAGAGAATATCCAGACTTTTTTTGTTTAAGGGGAAGGATATGGTTAAGTTCATATTACTCAGCCCCCAATTGTTTTATGCAAGCATGAGGCTCCCCAGTCCGACACGGCGGCGTTCACCGTGGTTTGTGTAAGGAGAGCAGCTGTGGTTTGACAGTAACGGCGGCTGGACCTGCGTGGCGAGGGCGGTCTCACGCGGGCTTCGAGGGGGCCGTGGCTCGCCGGAGTTATCTTGCCCTGCASAGACGCCGGAGAAGGCCTTTGCTTTGTGACTGAAGTCCATCTTTGCTATGACATGGTGAGCTGCGCGTGCCAGAGCTTGGACCAAAAAAGACCAGACTCTGAAGTCACCCAAATAGGTGCGATTACAGATATCACWCTGATTAGGAAAGCTTTATTTGAATTTGAAAATGACAAATTCAGTTAGGTACATTTTCTTATCCATTCCTTTAACTACTTGTATTTGTTGTGTTTTGTGTGAATGATCTTGGAGCAAAGCCTACCTGCAGTGGAAATGAGATGGATTTCCAGCTCATAGCCTTTAAAATGTTGGTAATCTTTGATGAAATAGTCTAACGAACCACAATAGCCTCCTTCATATGTTTGAGGCTCTGCATTAGGCTTAAAWGCTAGGCTGGAATGTCCAAGGGCTGCATTGCTTGCGTGTCGGGCTTGGACCTTTCTCACCTGTTGGGTGAAATGCTAGAAAGTTCTCACAAACAGGCCTTGGAGACAAGGGTTACATTCACGGCATAGCTTATTGATACCAGGCACTTATAGTTTGAGGATATATGGCATTTATTAAATATTCTGACACAGGAAAAAAAAATCTGCAGAATGTTGCTATAAAAAGAYGAGGCCATAAATAAGGGCAGAAGTGTCTTGAAGGAAGCTGACCGTCCAGGGCTGCCMTCCGTGGGGGATCCTGCTGGGCAGTTTTCAGGAGTCTTCCTTGCTTCTGTTCACCATGGAGTTAGGGCTATGGCTAAGTGCCGTGAGCTGGGCCTATTTGTATGCTGCAGGTGAAAGCACTTGAAAGGGAAAGAAATTGAACTGTTTTGGTTTTGCGGAGGAGCAGCTGAAGAAGCAAACTGAATTCAGGGCATAATTTTTCTTATTCTGAAGAACTTGCTTTGAACTTGATGAGAGTATTCATGAGCCAAAAGGGACTGTTTAAATAAGTCTACTTGATCTCCTGGCGACTATAGATCATTGTATTTCACCTTTCACTGTATGTATACTGAGCTCCGTACCTTTTGTGTATTTTTACATACACATGTGTCAATGGTGTCCTTGCTTGAGCAGGAGGGCCAGAGCAGATGATCTCTAGAGGTCCCTTTCAACCTCAACTGTTCTGTGATTCTGCTGTCTAAAGCAGGCGCGAGGAAAAGTATCCAGTTTGTCTGTGAAGATGCCAGGGTGCAACTGTGCCACTGTGTGACTGACTAGCAGGGCCACTGAAAAATCTCAGCACTTAGTTCTCAGCATCCAGGCGTGGCTTCCTCTTGTGCTTTGCAGTGGTTTGGTTAGAGACCCTTAATTTCTCCGCAGAGTGGGAACGGAAGGCTGCCCATCACTTGCCTGCCAACGTCTGTTCTTGAGGAATCTGCACTCTTGGAGCGATTGCTCCCTAATGCACACGACAGTCCAAGGTCCCTCTTGCCAAGCTAAAAGGCAGGTTGGCCTCCCCATGTGTGTCAAACAAGAGCCCGTGGTTCTGCAGGGTGATGTTCAAGAGCTAATGTCAACGGGCCTGTAGAGAATGTTACTTCTCTACTTTCTGCACATCTGTTGATTGAATGTAGTGATCAGTACAGGTTCCCCTTTGAAACGTCCTTGAGGCGTTGTGCCGAGAGCAGCTGCCAAGTGGAATCGGTCTGTGGTGTGACTTGTGCACACCCAGACCCTGCAGATGTGCATGCAGGGCTGCCTAAGAGCAAGCCATTGCTAAAAATAAAGGAGCCAACTGGGAGTCGCCTTTGCGTGGCAAACAAAAAGAAACTTCAATAGCTGCTGTCCATGTTTGTCATCCAGTTTACAGCTTCTCATTTTTTCAATTAGAATTAAAAAATGCCAACAACTGGAAGCAGATGTGGAGTTAACCATTGAAGGCTCTCTAGAGCATGCTGGATGTGGGGACAGCCTCATAAGGGGACCTGCCGTGTTAACTTGTCCCTTTGGGGTGTGAGTGCAGCCGAGGGAGCCTGAGGAGGTGGCTGGAGCATCGGGGCTTCGTTTTCTGCTCAGTGGACACCGGTGCTGCTGGTGTTGTGCTGGAATCGCGGCTGTGCTGGGGTGGTCTCCGTGCTGGAGCGATCTCAGAAGATGAGTGTTGTTAATCCTAATTGCCAGATTATTCTGTGTAAAGTTATTGTTGAAACAGTCTCTTAAGAGAGAATGAAATCTGTGGAGAGATGAATCAAGTCTGGTGTTTACAGGTGCCTGGAAAGTTGCAGTTCACGCTTGCTGGTGAAAACAAAAGCATCCTGCTGCTCTCCCGTGTGAAAAGCCTGTCYTCAGTCTCTGCTGCAGGAAATCTGCGTGCACACACTTGCTGATATTTAGAATGTTGCAGTATCGTGGATGTCTCATCTGAATCTCCTAACACTTGCCAAAAGAGGGCCAAATTTCTGCTGTGCTGGAAAGAGCTGTCGTTCAGCCTTTGTGCCTCCTGCTTGGCCAGAGCCTCTGTGGAAGCAAAGGAAACCTAAGGAATTTCTGAGGAAATGGGGATGTCTGAGGGAAGAACAATGACTCTCCCAACAGGAGCTCCCGAAGTAGGGGTGAAGTGTTTGGCTGTTCTCGCTGAGCGGGACAGTGGAGGGAGGCTCGAGGCGAAGGAGGCTTCACATAAAGCTGTGCTCCATCTGCAACAGTGTGAGCGCTGCAGTGTGTGGAGGCCGGGCCACCCTTCAGAGACAAGTATTTCCTCGTTAATTTTTCCGTGCAGAGCCTCCAGCCGCTCTCGAGCGTGTAGCAGCAAAGTGAAAGGCTCCCTTGCACCAGCTGCCTAATTTTAGCTAGCGCGACCTGGAGGCTTCCCCGTCGCACCAAGTGACCTTGCAGGGCTACGTGACGCGCCTCGGAGRCTGCTTGGAGGCGCTGGCCGCCACGGGGGGCATTTCAGGACCTCASTGATGGCCCGGGGCAGGTGAGTGCCTCTACCACCCAGATGCCACACGAGGGGACAGGCTGTCACCGAGGTGACCCCAGCCACGCGCTCGCCTGTCCCGTGGGCAGCGAGAGAGCAGCGRGGGTAGCTCTGGGTTACCAAGCATGCTCCGAGCTCCGTCAGCCCATGAGTTGTCCTGGTCTTAGCAGTACCTTGGGAGAGGATTAGGATTAAGCTCTCTGGAGAGCGTGTGCAGGTTGTGCCCTGGGGCTTCATTCCCCAAAACTGCGGGGTTTCACACCAAGCCATCAGTTAACGCTGACTTCAGGTTCCCACCATTCACGTGGCTGCAGTTGTTTAAAGTAGCCATGCTCTCTTAAGAAACTTTCTCTTAAGAAACTGCAAATATTGATAGTCTGCCTTAATTTAGTAACACTAGCCTGGAAAAATTCTCTGAATAATTTGTTTATTACAGCGATTCTGAGATCCGTAATTCYGAGGGCCAGAAGAGATTGCCGCTCAGGCCTTCCAGGTAGGACAGAAACAACAGATTGCCCCAGTTCTTGCCTCTGTAGCTTGTGGCTGAATTAGCTGTGTGTGGGTTTTCAAAGGCATCAAGAGAATCTCTTTACACTGATACGAGGACTGGCTACTCTGAGGACATGCTAAGTTTCCTTGCAATACCTAGTATGAAGCAACAGCCAACTAAATAGTTAATGGATTCGGAGAGAAGAGGAGCATCTCTGGGACACCCAACCATTTTGCCCAAGCTAATCTTCCATTGAAATGAAAAACATATATGGGAAGGAAAAAAMCAGCATAAAACCATTTTCCTGAACATACATTAAGAAAGGGAATATTTTATGTCTTCCCAGAGCTAGAGYGGTGTAATTGAGGGTATGACAGAAGTTTAGGACGGCTGGGGCCAATTTCTTTTGGCAGAACCATGGCAGGAAAACGTGCAAATTTCTGTTGTTAATCCTTTTACTGAAGGATGCCACAGTATGGGCTRGAAGAGGCACTAGAAGCTGCATTCCCCAGGCAGCTCTGCCAGCGGCTCCGTCCTGCTCTGCGAAACCCTCAGCACGTCACGGCCTCGCTCCGCTGCGTGTGCGATGGCCAGGGCTGCTAACGCTACCTGTGCGTAAGGTTGCTTAGCACTTTCGGCCAGAAGGTCCTGTTTTAACTGCCTGTGCTAGCTCAGCCYGAGCTTAAAGAGTTCAGGCTGAAATTTTCCAGATGGGTGTCTTCCTTTGGGAGGGATGGGGTGGATTTCAGCCAAACTTAAATCAGTTGCTTCTCAGRATAAGCCGACAGAAAATGACATTGTTTTGTTCAGGTTACAAAGGGAGAATATCTTGAATATCTTGTATCTTGCTTCACGGGAGGGAGAGAAAAAATACAGTCGCTCTGCTTTCCCACTTAGAATTTGGCAAGCAGCACGCGGTCTTGCTTGTGGGGAGGAAGGATGAGAAGTAAATAAAAAAGTAATGAAAGACTGCACCTTATACCAGAGATAAGCTTTGTAATTCCTGTCTTATGAGACTAATTTAATTCAGAGAGAAAGCCTTAATTCTTGTGTTTTCTTGCATCTTTGACTGCTAATGTTATTCTAATGTGCTAAAACCATAATTTGTGAGCTTTTGGATAAAGTAAGCTAAGCGGAGCTCCGCCAGGAGCTGCCATCCTGACAGCTCTGGGTTTCGCCTGCCCTGCCATGGTCATTGGCTCCCTGAGCGCTCGGGAGCCGCTGGAGCGGTGGGTAGTGGGGGGCCAGGGTACATCCTGTGCAGGACGCAGGAACGCAGACCCTGAAGGCTGCTTGCTCTGTTTGCTACAAGCCTTTTAACTCCTTTCCTTCACATGGGGAGTCACAGTTAAATTTTTCTAGGTTATTCCCTTCAGGGAATATTTTAACTGTCAGGGTGAAAATGATCTTAGAAGACAGTTCCAAGCCTGGGATCAGGAGGTAAGTTTTAATCCTTCCTTCTTCCTTTGACTGAACTGCACATTCTTCTGCCTCTTTCTTCACRTATGTAAGGAAGAAAGCTAATAACAGCTTGCCAGATGATTGCCTCTGCAATGCTTGGGCAGTCTGTGTGTATGTGTAAGAGCACAAACAGGGGGGGAAAGCCAGCTGAGGGCCACAGAGAGAGGGAGGCATCCGCGTTCCTAGAGAAAACTGTTCCTCAGACTGTTTATCTGCTGACCTCGAGCTCGTATGGCTACACTGGGCTTTGCACTGATGAAGAGTTGAGGCTAGCCAGCCTCCCGTATTGAGAAATGTTGCATCATCTAATCCAGTAGTGAGAGATTTAAAATCTTTACTCATCTGTAGCAGAGGCCTTAGACCTGGTAGGGTGACAAGAAAAGCACGAGGGAAGACACAGGGCAGCAGTTTTCATTTTGGCTATTGAGCCTCTTACAAAACTGAGTTGTTATCTTGAGCCTTATTTTCTGAATATTATTTTTGGAAGTACAGTATGGCTGTTCCACTTTTAAAGACCATGATGGAGAATGCACAGCAGTCTGCAGCGTTATCAGGTTGATCTAGAGCTTTTGCCAAAGAGTGTGCTCGAAATACTCGTGATTTCTCCCCTCTCTTCTTTTCYTGCTCCCCAACTGTCTGGGCTGCAGAGGCTGGAAAGCAAAGAGTTAGAGGAATGGATTTATCCCATTATTTTTTTAAAAATCCTGTTATGCAGGAGAGAGAAGAGTTTTTGAACAAATCACTCAACATTTGGACACTGTTTTTACTGGAAGATATTTAGCTGGAAAATATATTGAGGTGAGGAAAAGAGCTTTATTCCTGGTGTGTGCATATACATGTATATGTATATAAAATATATATATGCATGCATATATATRCTCAGACTCTGATTCTTGCTCTCTTAATTGCTGTTAGCTAAAAATAGATGAAGTCTTCAGAGCTCTTTGAAAACTTCACCTGAGTTCTAGCCAACTTCAAACTGTAAGAAGATTGGGACAAAGGTTGCATTGCTGCTGTGTGTTGGTGTAATGCCTCAAAGTGATGGTAAACAACAGAAAAACAAAACTAAAAATATGCATTGCTTTATTTGGAAGAAAGCTGGCGTGTTGTTTACTCCGTGAGAAGGGGATAACTTTCTTATTTACTCCTGGATATCAGAGGGTTGTTGAATAGCTGCATACCTGAATTCCTGTTCACAGCTGGATTAATTCTACATGGCTGTCTATTTTATGTGGAGGGGTTAACCTCCAGAGGTCTCTTCCTACCTAAATAATCCTTTGGTTCTTCAGTTCTTTCTACCAAAAACACCGTCTCACACCTCTTCAGCTTAAGAATTGCCTGCTTAGTAAAGTCACATAGTTCAGTTGTTTAGGGTCTGCAGTGATTTTAATTGATAAGGTTATATCAACTGTAGGCATAAAAATATGCAGGCAGTGTAATTAAAAGATTTCTGTTCATTCCCAAGGCTTGACTTTGCTCTGTRTTTCCTTGACAGTACTGCAAAGGAGAGGGCTCTGTTGCTCAAAGGAGCCCGACTCTACTCAGACCCTGGAAACCCCWTATGAAAATGGGGAAACTGTGGCTGCAGGAGGGTCCCTGAGGTTCTTCTTGCAAAYGGGGACAAAGCTGTTACAGCAACCCCATCCTCTTACAGGGCAAGAGGACTTCTCAGTTGTCACCCAGGCCGAGGTAGGGGCTCTGCATCATTGCTTGYGCCTCAGTTTAGACTCTTTTCTGTGTGAAATTTTGGCCTTGACTTCTACAACTGTGGTGTTAGGAGTATGAGAAGCAGATCGAATAGAGGTATCAAGTTGGGTTAATGTATTTTCAACAGGGTGCTTGATATGACATTCTAGCATAAAGATTATCCAAATTTTTAATAAAAATAATTGGGTAATTTGCATGTATTAATAGCATCTATTGCAGGATATTTAATACATTTTGTGTATATAGCAGATTAACTCCACACTCTGTTATGGCTTGGGTAGAAGTGCAGGAAGACTTTTTCCAGGCTCATACTCTAAGTTGGTCTTGGAGCTAGAAGGCTCTGACAGGGGGAATGGCCTGGGGCCTGAGCATTCCCCTCTTGCTTTTAGCTCCTTCTTGCCTTCCCACCCCTTTGCCTTCCCCTTCCTCACTCCAGCCTTTGACAGGCTCTTTTGGGTGCTTTTGTTTCCATACTCAGTGTGTAGAAGCAGCTGGGGGTGTGTGATACCAGATAGCTGCTACCACTGGGCGCCRGGGTTCAGCGATGCTTCCTATGGGYTTAGCTACTGTGTGAGTATGGAAAGACCATCATGGTTTGTCCCACTCAGATGTTTTGCAAAAAATATGTGAGTTTTGGCCCTCACTCAACAAAGCACTTAAGCATTTGCCTAGCCTCAAGTAAGCTAACATCACCTGAAACCGATTGCATCACTTATGGTGTAAAATAAAGTACCTTTTGTTGAGTTGTGACAGGTGCTGTTCACACTGGGGAAATAATATGGAGCTGAGTTAGCATTTGATTGCTTTGCCCCTGCTTGCTAAATCTCTTACTTGCYTAAAGAAGTGTGGTAGAAAGTCATGTTTTTTACCCTGTGTTTCCTTCTGTCCAATAACCAGACAACTTGGAAGTTGTTTGAGGAGGGCACTGTCTGCTTCTACGTAACTGTTCTCTCCTCTCTTTTGTTTTTAAGGTCTTTGGGGGCAAGTTTGTTGTCTTGGTAAGACTGGTACATGTGTAGTTTCCAGTGCTGCATGACCCTGACCAGGGGGCCTCAATATTATTTTGTTCTTGTTCTTTGCCCCAGGCTGTCTATCCAGGCTGCATCTTCTCTACTGCCTCCATGCTTGCCTGCAGCCGTCTTGGTCTCAATGGGAATGTGGCAGGAGATAGGGAGTCTTAGAATCATTATGGTTGGAAAAGACCTTCAAAAAAACTTTGCCAGAGCTGTTCTATATGTGTTAAACCAGGTGGCTGGTGAGGCTCTAAAACAGGGGAATTGTTTTGGCCAGTGCTACATTTCTGGGTGCATTCTATTGCAAGGCCTAAAAACTGATTAAACTTTTCAACTTCTTTATTTTTTTTCCTGCAATTTGGTTGCATRTTTGTTTGTGAAGTTAGCTGGCATATATCCTAAAATCTGATGGATTGAACAGCTAATCCTTGAAAACTTCCCTTTGAAATGTTGCCATTAGGCAACCCATTTCAAGGGACTAGTGAAAAGGGACTAGTGCCCATGTGTGCATGTAATGGGAATTATCTTTTGGTGCTTTTACCTACACACATAGCTGCAAACATGAAAAAATACTATATTTTGGTCTATGTTTTAGAGAAAATGAGAAGACTTGGAAAAAATGGCTTTTTTCACATTTCCTTCAAAAATTATTGTTGTGTCTTGAATGTAATTTGTCACTGAGGTAAGCATGCTACGTTGGAGACTTTGCTTAGTGCTACAGGATGTCCCTTCTGAATGCCCTTCTGGTTATGGAAAATAATATATCTGTGTTCAGGCAGAGGAGAGCTGCATGTCTGTGCTGGAAGGTAAACACAAACCTTTACTTTTGTCATCTGCCAGTTCTGGACAATGCAGAGTTTTTCATCTCTGCTTTTGGCCTGAGAAACCACCCTGGTGAATTTACTCATGTTTTATTGGACGAAAAGTCAGTTGCTGACCACCACTCCATAATTGCTCTATACCAAACTTTGCAGGAAAATGGACAACTCTTGGAAGAGTCTATCTCAATATTTTTCTCTAAGACTTTTAAAAATATTTAAAATTTACAGTGTAAATCAAGTAGTTTAACTGGTCGGAACATCCATTGCCATCCTTTGCTGGCCTTTGTGGTAGAGATTCATTCTGCTGTTGTCCTGATGGTGTTTGCCTTGGCAAATGGTTGTGTCTTGGTGCTACTGCTGTGGTTTTGGGGAAGCTGCATCCCAGTCAGCAGTTTCTCCTCTGCTGTGATGCTGCACGAGGAGCCAGGGTGCGCTGGACTGCAGTGTATTGCTGTTTACACCCTGCCCTGATGTGTTTTTGTAGGACCTCTCTGCGTTGTTTCCTGTGCTGATCCTGTTTGCTGCATTTAGAGACGAGAGCTTTCAAGCTTTGAYACAACATAATTCTCAGCCTTTAGGTAAGTCAACTGACAAGGAAATTAGGGGGAAAAATCAACTCATTTTAATTACGTGGGAATCTCTGTACTCTTTGCGTTTTGTTCATCAGTTTTTAGCAGGTACACTGCTTGGGGGAAAGAGACTTTTTATAGAAGTAATTCAAAGACAAAATGATGCATGATTTAGAGGCAGCAATAGCTGAACAGCAGTCTCCATTGTAACGGTAAAGGAAAAGACATAAAATTGCAGTCAAAGCTATCAGTAAAGGCCTTCTTGCCAACTCTGAAGAGCACCTGGCTAGGTATTAAAGGACACAAATATGATCTCCTTACTGAGCAGTGTTTTATAGACTATAGTTCACAGCCAAAGAAAACAGCTTCTAGGTGCCCATAAAGAGCTAGGTGCGAGTCTGAGGGAGCCAGAGCAGGGGATAAGCAAGGCAGCGCAGTACAGGCTTGCCCCTGTGTCCTGCAGAGGAGAGGGCTGGGCAGCGGGGTTGTGATGCGGACTCCAGCTGGGGCCCGATGTCCGCGTGCCCTCAGGATCGCGGCGCGGGCCGGATTCCAGGCGAGCTGGCAGARGCACGGAGGGGGTTTGGAAGGAGAGCAGCACCCAGGGTCTCTGGCGTCCCTCTCGTAGCGACACCGGCATGCAGAGCCTTGCAAATGGGTCTCGTTAACAAACCTCGTTAAAGGCTTTCAGCCAGGGGAAGGCACRTAGCCGCAAATAGCAAATTGATAAGTGGGCTACCATTAAAAATAGCTCGTTGGGAAACGGTAAGTGAAGAAATAATACGAATATGATAGCACAAAGAATATTCCACACGCATACTCGAGGCCCTTAGTGACTGCCAAAAACTCCRACGAAGTGAATGAAGAGCAAATGGGTTGTATTTCAAACACATACCATTACACTGAGCAACAGTAACGTTTTATTGCCTCAGTCACATTTTTTGACTGAAGTAATAAAATTTGTAAAATATAAAGAAAAACAYAGGATTTATCTCTCCCTCCTGTCCTATTTCCCCCTCCCACCCCCACCTTTTCTTATTTCAAATTCAAACCAGATCTTATGGTTAACAACATGGCACTCAGGTTATGGAGATGTTTCAACATTGGTTGACAGGTTCAAAGAAGCTCGTGGTTCTGTACACCAGGAGAGGAATGGGAAGCAGTTTTTCACCTGAATTTTAGGACCATAGCTCACTACCAGTGAAGACAGAAGAAACTAGCACAGGGCTAGTTCCAGGCTTGGTCCTGCAAAGCTCAGCACATGTCAAGTCTTGCCCTATGGGAGCAGTCTAAGGGTGGTAAGTAGAATAGTGCACCAAGTCAGTCACCAGTTAAAACTCTTCAGTCTGTTACATTTGCTTTCCTCAGGTTTAGTCTGAAGGATTAAATTATCTTGTTCAGATTGACCCCCTTGCAGGTGTTGCTAGGTGCAATCCCTTGTTTTGTGAAATGGAAGTTGCTTTTCCAGGTGTGGCCATGGGTTGTGCATAAATAATTATGTGGTCTCTTCCTTTAAATTCATGCTTTTAACATGGCACAGAAGCTCCAAAGTATTCCAGATCTGATGACTGGTCTTAGAATTCGATGTTAGAATAACTGTTAGTATGTGGGGCTTCTGAATGCTTTGGTTCACATCGTGTTTGTAGCTTGCAAGTGCGGTCGTTCTGTTATTGGAGAACACTAAAATAACAGCTGATCTCATCCTACCCACAGTTCTTTATAATTTGAGTTGCATGCATTTTATTTTTACTATCCAGAGCCCAGACCTAAACATATTCTCATGTGCATCCATCAACCTTTCACTGTGGCTGCTGTTTTCCATGAAGTCTGCCTCAGATAAAAAATGGCTTGGTTCTTGCTGCTTGGTTTTTAAGTCCCCTCAGAGAGGGACGAGGCGGGGAAGCCTAACGCATGGAGCCAGGCTCGCAGTCAGTCCTCCTTGCACGAGCAGCGCTCCTAACATCCTTTCTTTTTATATTATGGCTGGGAGTGGAAACGGACATAAAGCGCAGCAAAGCTTCTTTGCTGCTTGGCTTCTTCCTGCAGGCCTCGTCCCAGCGTTGCCAGTGGCGTGTGAGGCACGCGGCCCTGTGTCAGTGGTTCTTGCTCTTRACAACTGCACTGCAGCTACGGTTTAGGTGCCAGGGACGTGTGGTGTAAGAGGTTCCAAGGACCTGTCAGGGAAGTCCTAAGTGGCCACGAATTAGTTTAAACTACTTGGTGCATGGAGAGTGCCTCCAGCCCCASAGAGTAGTTACTTGCGGTGGCTTTGTGAGGAGTTCTCCCGATTTTGCTCTAAGATACCGTGATTTGCTCGATCCTGAGGTAGCAGGAAGGTTTAGATTGGGGCTGGCATTGAGGGATCTCAGTCGTGCTCTTTCTCCTTAAATGTGGCTTTGTCATGGAAGTGTTTCACCCTGTGATGTGTATTGATACTTGACATTAAATTGCTGTAATATACAGTGTAAGCTAATGAAGGATCTGGATAATTAGACTGTCAAAACCATCCTCTATAAACAGGAACAGATACTCTGCCTTGCATTTACCTTAATGTATTTATCTGTCTTRAATTCCACGAAAGGGATTTGATTAACAGGACTAACTGTGTGAGACAGATCTGACTTTGCAATTCTGTTCTGTTTTCATTGCTACCTATGTAGCTTTGACTTGCTCCCTTGCTGTTTCCCTGATGATCTCAGTTGAARCCGAGGAAGTACTTTGTGTTTTATTTGTTTTGTAACACGGTCTGATTTTGTATTTTCACTTAGCAGAAGAGTCAAAACAGTGGTGATCTTAATATGCGCATCTTAATATGCGTAACTGTGTGCGCGGCCAGAAGAGAGCATGTGAAAACTCTTTGCAGATGCCCCATGACTTCATTCACGCTTTGGTGATTAACYGAAATGGGTAATTCTCTTAGAAAGGTGCTGTGTGTTTTCCTTGTTAATCTATGTGCTAATCTCTGTTCTTCTGACAGCTTAAAAAGCAAGAGGTTACGTTATGGTTGTAAACCAGACGAACCATAAAACAGTCTGCTACTTAATGAAATGTTTTGTGCTTCACTTTTATTGAACATTTTTTTCAAGACAAAGTAGTGTGTGGTATGCTCGTTCTTTGAAATGTGTAGCATTTGTTGTACATCTGACAGCATTTCTCCAAAGGGAAGGAGTATTTCATAACTGCATTTCTTTCTGAAGCTGCAAATATTTGCTCTTATGGAGGGAATTAGGATTTGATTGAGAAGTCTAGAGTACTCTATGGATTCTATTCTCCCTGTGGTTTTTTTTGTTTTGTTTAAGGTAAGAATTTGTTTACAGGGCTCAGCTTATTGGGGATTTACAGAAGGCATTGCTGCCATCTTCACTTGTGTAACAACCTCTCAAAGAAAAGAGTAATCCTGCCTTTTTTAATGAATGAATCTTTACACTGCAAAAAACCACTTTAGTCTTTGGATCTGGAGCAGTTCCCTTCAGCTGCCTTGATTAAAGACACCTCAGCTGARGATACTCTGCTGAGCCTGTCGTTCTCTCCAAGGTTTGTTGGCACTAGGCAGTTGAGGACTCACATTTTCCTCATTTTGAGAAGCTGCACTGTGCTTGCGCTGGATGGAGAGCCCAGAGCTCAGATTTAACAGCCTCGAGCCAAGTGCACGAGCTCYGGTGGCGGGACTTGAGCCTCGCGTCCCAGCCCAGCGCGGTCCCGTTGTTCTCTGCCCGGCAGCACAGCAATCCCCACCGGGCTGCCCCGCGGCAGGAGAGCCGTGTGYTGCAGCTCCTGGGCTCTCTGGAATGGGACGCCCTGGTTATGCTTCCTCTGTACTCTGAGAATTGAAGTTATTTTTGCTCGAGTCCTCTCTGAATTTGTATGCTTTCYGAGATCCACATTTTGATCCCAGCCCAACAGATGGGCGATTCGTACAGTTCAGATCAGAATCTTAAGACTCCATCAGACAGAAGCAAATTATAACCAATGAAAGGTCAAATGTGCTGTAATTTAACTTGGAAAAATTGTCTGATGTTAAATTTTGAACACGAGGTGGTCTTTGAGACATGTAAGGAGGATAAGAAGGCAACAGTCAGAAATTAATAAAGAAGTACAATCACAAACACCATAATTTATGGTGCCTACAGCAAAGGCATCTGCAGGGAAATTTATTTTTCAGCAGGGAGAACTAATTGTAAACAAATTCAGAAATGCACTGCAGCATCAGATAGGCCTATCTTTTGGAGCTTGGCTTTATTTTCTTTGTGTTTTAAACMGCCTATTTATTTTGGCTGTCCCAAGGGAAATCCCAGCCCTGTCTATTTATGATATGGCATCATTTGTGTTTGGATAAATGTGTTCTACAATTCACAGTACTTTTCTCTGAGCTGCAGACACCTGGTGCCTTCATGTTCCCTGGAAATACAAAATACTGTTTTCAGACAAGTCTGATCATACAGTGTTAATTTCTCCAAGTACCCCTTCCACTCTCATGAATTGCATTCTTATTGCCTTCTTCTATATATTTGTGTGTGTATGTACATATACATATCTTCTTTTTTGAAGGCTGGAGATCGCTGTGCTACTTTGGGGGCTCTTTTTATCCCGTGCTTCTTGGATTCTTTCTTTCAAGGCCAAATGAAGATTTATCGTGTTTATGGAAGTTGGCCAGAGGGATTAATGTGTTTCCTTCTGGAGGGTGTCTGGACGGAGCTGGCTCTGTGGCTGGGGCAGGACCCAGGAGCAGGACCTGGGGCAGGGTGCCTCCCTCGTGGCATGGGCAGCAAGGGGGACCCCTCTTCCAGCCCCTTTGCTGTGAGGAGAGGCGGCAGCTGAGAGCCTGGCTTCGTGGYGTGGGGTGCAGCGAGGTTGTGGTTCTCACACACCACGTTTTGGGGATTAAAGGKTCTCTTTTGACTGCTGTGTTCTCCCTGCTGCTGGCAGCTCTTTGGCAGTGCTTTGAGGGGCTCGGGTACTGGTACATCAGCTGGGGTGGTGGTGTGGTTGCTGCCGTGGGCACCGGTGTCATTGATCTGCTCTTGAGCAGCGCAGCTCTCCCCTGCTAATAAAGGGGGGCATGAAGTGATGAGCATATGGAAAACGCGTGCTGAGGTAGTGCTCGTATTCCAGTGCAGAGATTTGTATGTTTGGGACAAGGGCCTGCAATAAAGTTCATGTAGCCAAATCCTTGAATGGGGATATTCTCCAAGTTTGGGGACCGGTGTGTTCCCCCAGAGCCGTTACAATTGCTGCTGTAGGTGAAGAGTCACCAGTTTGCATTAGCTGTCTCTTTTCCCCTTGCAGCATCAAATTAGACAGAGGTAAAGCGATGCCTCTATTAGCAAGTCGTAATCTGATGAACTAACCAGGAGAGTCAGGCCTATTCTCGGCAGCTTTGTTGCTAAAAGTGGAGCGCGGCACCACGGGCCGCTTGAGCCTCTCCCGAGCGAGAGCTCGGGTGGAAGGAGCTCGCTGGGCCCTCCTGCCCGTGCCCGTTGTCGGACAGCTGGGAGAGCTCAGCGCGTGAAGGTTACGCTCGCAGCCGGGGCCGAGGGCTTTATTKCAGCCCCGCGCTGGCTGCCGCGGGGACAGGTGCCGTCTGGTTCTGATTTCACTGCTCCGAATTTCTTATCTGACCCGGTAGTCAATCAAGGGCATGAGAGAGGCGAGCGCGGGAGAGGAACTGCCGGAGACGGCGGCCGGGCCGAGCAATGCTGAGCATCTGCCCTCCTCATGCAGAGCCGGCAGCTCCGCCTGTCACTCAGGGCCTCCCTGTGTACGAGCGCTGCCCTGTGCAAAATGGATTTCTGAGTGTTAACCAGCATGTTCTTCTTTTCCAAAGGGTCTTCTGTAGGATTTCATTTGCAGAGCACAGAGGGCAATATCTAGGGTAATTCCAGGGCTTAGTGGCTGTGATCTTTTGTCAACTCTACTTGTGAGTGAAATTAAACTTGGTATGAGCACCCACAATCTGAGCTTGTGCAACACAATTCCTGGCCAATGAGTGGAAAATCATAAACCTGACAAGTATTTATGAGAGAGAAAAATGAGATGTCATATTATAACAGGAATATATTCATTAAATCTATCAATTTCACAGAAACCAAGAATTCCCTCTTCAGTAAAAGGCTTTGAGTAGGTTTATAAAGTCAGCTATTCTTTTATGAGGTGTAACTTTTCTGTGCTAAAATGCAGCATGTTTAAACTCAGGTCAGTATTTTATAACAGAGCAAGCTACAAAAAGGGCTGAGTTATTGGGATGTTGCAGTAGCCATTCTGTTTTGGGGAGGACAGGACAGTAGCTGTGCATCAGCTTATCACAGCTGAAGTCATGCCTGGAAAAACCTTCTTGGGAAAGTCTGGTGAGGCAAAACATTAATGTYCATAGTCCTTCACTGCTTCCTCCTGCTGCAGACTCTGGTTCAGCACAACTATAACCCAGTCTCTAAGCAATGTATTCCAGATGTCTTTGTCACCTGTGGGAACACACTCCAGAATGACCTCCGGGAGACAACCATGCAGATTCTTGCATCTCCCAAACCCCCGAAGCTGGACGTGTGCAGCTCTTAAGGCCCTTGGGTATGCAGTGAGGCTCTCAGTCCAAAGCAATAGTCTGTGAGTGGTGAGGGGCTGYGTGAATACAATTTAATTCAATCAATCTGGTATCAGTTGATTCCATAAAAAGCAATTCCGCTGCTGCTCAGAGCAAAGCTTCACCACGCGGCAGGGTTGGTCAGCATGCTTACTAAGAAGTGACCTTRGCATTTCCTTTCCAGAGGCCTGGGTTTGTCCTGGCCTCAGGTTGTGTTGCTTGTTCACACAAAAGAAACCCTTTTCAATGGGGAGACCTGGACCAATTCTTTGGCAGGAAGGCTGCACCCTCCATGGGGTCTAGSACTGCTGCTGCTCCGGGCTCCACTGTCCCCATTCCCCCTGCCTTGCTTCACCCACCTGCGAGAGTTCAGCTCCTGAACTCTCCTGCTAGTGGGACATTTTTTGGATCTTGTTAATTAGAAGGCACCCAAAGGGCTTTTTTGTATGAGGTTAGTGGTGATTGTAATCCCTATGCTAAGATGCAGCCRCTTACTACTCACTTTTGCCACAGCCGATTTCCAGATGCTACCCAGATGCCTATTTTTGATATGCTGGCATTTACTCATAGACAACCTTAAATTATCCTGTGCATRTTCAGAGATCGTAAAGGATGGAAATATTGTGGGCAGAGACAGAGGAGACATGGAGGCTTTCACTGTTCTAAAACACCAACCAACCAAAAAAAAAASCCCCAAACAAGCMTGCAAAAAGAACCACTTCTSAAAGCTAATTTCCTTCAGCTAGCAAACTGGTACCACTCGCAGCAGTGTGAGCTGGGTTTTGAAAGGCATGTGTATGCTCCTGGGGTAACATACCATGGATTCTGCTGCAGAAAACCTGCTTAACRCCCAAAAAGCATCTGCAGCGAAATGAGTGGGTGCGATTTATGTCAGACCTCAAGCTCAAAGTCCCGACCCTTGTTTGCATGCTCCAAAGAGGGTCTGCACCTTCCCCATTCCATAGCCAGGGTGTTTCAATTTTTCTTTCCCCTGTGAGCTGCTGTTTACCSCAGATTTTCCTCCATCTCCTGCATGGAGGGTTTCATATACATCCATTTAATCTCTCAGCTTCCCRGGGATTGTTTTTGCTCTTTCCTCCCTTTCTAAAGGCAACATATCCATCTTTTTAGGGCATGGACCCATGGCATGATGTACAAGGGAAAAACTTGCTGTAAGCTCCATCCATGTGATTTTTAATGTTCAGCAGATCTCTGAGACCTTAAAAGGGCAGAGCTGAGACTTCTGCGTGCAAGGGGAACACACATTTTTGCTGCTGATGTTCTAATGAAGTATGTGTTAAAACATATTTTGTTGTTAGAGTAAAATACAGTTTACCTAATACAGGTTAGAATATTAGCTCCTAAACGTATCTGTTCACAAAGAGCAACCTCAACTTTGTCTTGGGCTAAACATTAGCACTAAATTTCCTTTCAGTAGAATTAATTTACTAACATCATGAAGRAAAATATTTAAAAAAAGATGAAGATGGTTTAGAAAGCAAGGTTTATTATAGAAATTAGAGGAGCATCCCCTGCATCTTGCCGCTGTCTCGGCCAGCAGCCTCGTGCTGCTGCAGCCCCTCCGTGGGGGTGCCAGGCTGGTCCCCGGTGTTCCCGATCCATGTGGCTGCTGCCTGGAGGTGCTGTCCGGGCTGTGGCAGCACGCGGGGCAGGAAACGAGCAGCCGGTGTTTGGCAGGGCTGGTTTATGAGATACAAAGGAAAACTGTAAATTAGGTCATAAAAGGAGACAGCTCGCGTGCATCCCGATGGAAACGCACCTTCTTTTCTTCTTTCCCCTAGAAAGAGCCTCTCACACAGGAAAAATAAAAGCACCCGCAGACAGTTCAGTTTCACTGGCAAATCGTCCTCCATGTGGTAAAATGACTGGTTGCCTTCGCATTTTGCGTCATTTTTTACCTACCATATGGAAATAAAAAAAAAAATATTTAGCCAGCTTGAATGAATTCTTTTATCTCTCCTTAGAGGATAAACTTTTGTCAGAGTCTCTTAGTGTTTTCCCTTCAGAGAAATATTCAGCAAGATTGCTCTGTTGCCCTTTTAATTTCCTTCTACCTTTTTCTGAACTGCTTGGTTGCCCCAAGGTAACACATTAATTAAATTAGGATAAAAACTTTGTTTCAGTGCAGAAAAGGAATCAGACGTGTGTGTTTGTTCTTCTAGTGCCGCAAGTCCAATTGCACCGTGGTGCCCTCGCTGCTCRCATCGGTGGGACTGCACACGTGTGTGCACCAGCGTTGACTGTTGCACCCACCGTAGGGTGGTGAGGGCTCTCAGGTGTGTGCTTTCATCACATGCTTACAGGATCAATGTAAAATTTTCCCTATAACAAATGTTATATGCAGAATCTAAGCAACGACTACAGATTTTTGTCTTGGGACTGCAGAGGTGCTGAAGTAAATAATTGAGTAACGATGCTTCCCAAGAGTCTTCTCCTATCCATAAAGGTAGGACAGTCTATAGGAARCTTGTTCAGTCTGTCCGGATTCAGTCTTTATGGAATGGTACTAAAATCCTTGTAAAAAATACACAGTTCAGCTAAGTTCTTCAGTTAGTGCTTTTGGCAATTCAGATGGGAGTTTGAAGCAATGCTGAGTGATGTTTTTCTCCCACACCATGAGCAGAAAATTACAAGTATTGATCAAATGAATTACTAGACCCACAAAACACTTTCAAGCAGTTTATAGCTAAGGTTAACCTCAGCAATATCTATGTAATATAACTTGATCACAACCTGTTTGTGGGCAATTACTGCTTGAAGAAAAATGGCTGCTTTGGCTAATAGCTTTATCATCGCATGGTACTTTCTGGGCTTGATCATTTTAGAAGTCTAGTGTGTTTTTATTATGTAACTTACTATTGTTTTATTGGCTATATTTATTGGAAAGTGCCAGCACAGTGTTCATGACGTGCAAGAGCAAAAGCAAAATGTACGAAGCACCTCTTCCTGCAATGTATGTGTAGCCTTCGTGACTTGAATTTAGAAAAACAAATCAATGTTTCCAGCATTGTGGTGCAACAGTAAGTACTAGAATTTGACAGCATCTTGTCTACCACTAAAAAGTTACTGAAATGTAAGTATCTTACCCTGTCTTATCAGAACTCRTCCTTTGTGCACAATTGGTTGGAAAATGTTTCTTTTTGATGGCTCTGAAATATTTTATTGGTTTTGTTTCAACGTCTGYGCCACGTGCTCTGGGCGTCCCTGCTGGAGCAGCGGGGTTGGCCTTGGATGATCTCTAGAGGTCCTCTCTAACCTCAACCATTCTGTGATCTCACTTGGATCACCGTTTGCATAATATCGCATTTAATATTTGTAGCTCTTGTATTTCTTCATRTAAGAAAGAAATGCAGACATTGAGTCAGTGATTCTAGGAACCAAACAGTTCAATATTAACATAAAAAGAGGGAAAGATTTCACATAAAACTTTGGAATAGGGTTAGAATTTTGTTTTAACAGTTTTGATSTTTTGTCTTGTCATTCTTATTTTAAACCATTTTATGAATAACTTAACAAGGAGAGGAACTCTGATTGCAATTTTCTGATTTATTAGATCAAGTTTTACTAGACCACAAAATTCCTGACGTTTCTTGTTAACAACTTTGAAACGATCTCTTGGACTCTGCTTTTCTGGAAAGTTTGGAGGAAGGTGCCCAGAAGCTCCTACCCACGCGGTCCGTCCTGTCCATCCACAGCCTGCCCCATCCCGCCCGTCTCTGCGGCCCTGGCCACCTGCACAAGGGAGCGTTGCGGTGCTGGATGCCGAGTGGCAGCGGGAGCTGTAGTGGAAGCCCATCAAGCACCTCGTTGTGTTTGTACGACTTGCTTTGGAGCTGCCGAGTTTCAGAGGGCCTGTCCCTAGGGCTGTGTAACTGTATTCTGTGCTCTGAAACCTACCCGGAGCAACCAGGAAGTATCCCAGGAGCCTCTGACTAACCTTCTCCGAGGCATCAATTTTTAATTCTTTCCATGATTTTTGGCAGCTTCTAGGGTTTCATTTTAAAGACCTTAGGACAAAGTCTCTTCTTGCGTAATGCYGATGGTTATCGCATCACTGTGGCAGACAGCAACCTGACCTGTGATGAATACTTTCCATTTCTGTTACAAATATAGCCTTCCCTGTGTGAATCCATTTGCAGTTGCTCTGTTAAGCGTGTCAGAGAGCGGCTCCTGGGGCATGGACGCCGGTGTCCCTTGCTCCGGAGCGCTGGTGCCAAGCCCGCCTGCTGCGGCGAGGGCGACGTGACCAGCTCTGCCCGTGCCCTCGTGGGCTCGCCCCGTYGTAGCCCACGGTACGCCCGGGCCGGGGGAGGTTGCGCCGTTTCTGCCCTATTAACTTTGGCATGTTTGCTTTGCTTTCATCTGCCGGCCTGCTCTCCCCAGTAGCAACCGCCTTGCCCTCGGCCTGGGGGACGGCCCCATGACTCCTTTGTTTAACTGCTGTTATGAGCTGCCGCACAAATTGCTTGGCAGAGGGTGATTTGTAGTGACAAGGCTCGAACCTTATCCCTGGAGATTCACCAGATACCTCGGCGATGCTCTGCGTCTCTCAGGACGGGGATAGGAAGTCCAGCTCCCACTTGCAAGCCTGCGCTTGCATCATCCCAGCTATTGCATAACCCTTGAGTTGAGAGGCAGTGGCACGTGCTGCTTCTCTAGCGCAGCTCGGCCGCCTGCAACCAGGCAGCCCATCCCTCCTGTACAGACCCCTGCACCGAGGGTGGTTTACACCCAGCCTTTAAAAACTGTGCTCGTAGATCAGGTCCACAGAAGGACCTGATCTGTTTTGAAATCTTTTGGGGCAAAGGCGCCATTGGCTTAAAAAGAACATACAGGGTGGAAGTGTCCCAGTCTTACGTAATTTTACAAAGATTGAGAGAATGGCAAAGGACTATCTCAAAAGATATATTTAGCTATATCTCAATCCTTTCATCTTCTTTTCTTGCCTTTAAATTTCACGTTTTGCTCCTTTTTTACAATCTTTACATCTTGTATCTGATAGCTGTTTTCCCCACTAGAACTGCGGCAACCTCTTCCCTTCCTTCCCAACATTTCTTAGGACCCTGTAACCCTGTATAACCCATTCCTTCTATACACTTCTTCAGTCTTCAAAGGACAAAGAAAACCAAAACCCAACCACTCCCTCCACACCCGTGTACCTCCTCCGCTCGTACATCTGCATCTCTCTGCTGCAGAAATAACAAYGTGCCAAGCAGGGTATTGTGCCTGGCCAGCTGGCTGCAGCACTATGAAGTGCTGTGTCTGCACCTCGGAGGGTGCCTTTGCACCCTCGGAGGGTGCCCTCTCACAGTGTCTTCTGGCAAACACGCTGACGGTAGTTCTGTACCTGGGTTTGGGGTAGGACTGAAGGATGGAAGTCCCTGGGCCAGCACGCGCAGTCTCGCAAAGTTCATGTCGATGACCAAGTCCCAGAGATCGGCTCAGGTTGTTCCTGTGGGCATGAGGTTCCTTTCAGGTAAGACAGCAAATGAGCTGAAAAAATAGGGGAGAAAAGGGGGACACGTGTTGAGAACTGTATGTGGACTTTCTGACTAAAGTACWGTGCTCAGGTTACTTTGAAAAAGATGTCCAACTTCCTTGGAGGTTGTTGCTGTCCTTTATCTTGCATCTCTCATGCATGCTGTATTTTCAGTAGGTGCAATATAGCCTTAGAGCTGGAGGAATGAATCCGTGTTCTCCGCACACTGCCTTTCCATACCACCTTCCCTGGGGAAACTGAGGAGCCAGTCAGATGGCCAAAGGGATTGAATGTAGATCCGGAGGAAGAATCCAGCCTTGAAGAGGGCCTGGGTCGTACGTTCACTGCGTCCATGCAGCAGTTCTGTGTTTTACGTGAGTGCTCAGAGTAGCCACACTTGGTAATCTTAAATGCCTGTGTAAACAAAGGGAATGTTTCTGTCTTTAAGAAATAAAATAAGAAACTTCCACTTCTTTGGTAAATCGGGAATGCTGAGAAGTTGTTTGTTCAAGGGATGCATTATTGCAGGATATCTACTGTGTACAGATTTTTGTCTTACAGCAGGGTCCTTTAAGATCTTGTATTCGCTGTGTTTGTACAATGCATTTAGTACCTCTTTACCAAAGGATGTTAAATGATTTTTTTTTTCTGTWTTTACTAAAAATGCTGCAAAATCACTAGCACAAAACCACAGATGTTTTGTGGCTGATAGGCACAGGCTTGGGAGCCCTTCCTGCTGCATCAAGATATCGTCTAAATAGATAACATAGCTAAACATTTTTTCTGCCAGAGATCTAAAGAGATGAATGACAGGTCTTATAATAATGGTAAATATGCTCGGGGCAATGTGGAGGGCAAAGACCATGACCCTGCATTGGTAGAACACTGTTTTCTGGGAGAATCTTAAGAATTTTGAGTCAACTCAAACATGCATGGGAACGTTTGGGATCGCTTCAGCTTTTTTCTTTTTTTTTATCTCTTTGTAATAACTTATAAATATTTCAGAATGCCCCTGCGACATGTCTGRTCCTGTGTGAAAAAATTTAAGGGACTATATTTTAGAACTGGATTCCAAGTGTTTTTGAGGACTCCTGACCAGCATTTTATTTTCATTATTATTTTTACTATCTTAAGTTTAGAAATTCCAAAGAAGCATTGGGAACTCACTGTGCTAAATATCGTGGAGGAAACTAAGAAAGAAAGAAAATCCCTCTCCAGATGTATGTAATGAACTGCTTGTCACAAAGAGTGAAATAGGTGGTATAAAAAGGCTGACAGAACAATAAGGGGCTTTTGGTATAGAGTTTAGTGGGACAGCAGGTAAATGGCACCAGAACAAGGGTGTGCTGAAGAGCACGAGTACAAATGAGAAGCTGCTGACTCTTACCTCTCASTGAGGGCTCGCTAGGCTTCAAATGGGACCTTCATTTTTTGTTTGGAGCAGAACAGTTGCTTTGGGAGCAGATGTCAATGTGAGAGTGGTGTGAAAGTCAAGTCAGTTATCAAGGCTGATAGAAGTGCACCAAGGTATGAGTCATCCTGTGCTGAAGAGTTTCGCAATTCCACTGTAGCTTATGGAGATTTATCAGCAACGGGGCGAGAAGAGAGAGCCTGCAGTWACCTAATTATGCAATATCTTTCTGAACGGGAGTATCAAGTCGATGAGCCCAAGCTTTCTAGCTTTAGATTTATTTTACCTATATACGTATTCTTACATATTGGTATGCCCGTACTGTCCCACTAATCACTGAAGTCATGGAAGTCCTTTCACTGATGTCCCTGGATGTTGAGTAGAAGCTTAAAATACTCCATATTTTTTCACAGTGCTTGGTCCTGTTGTTTTAATGCATTACAAAGTATGCAGAAATCTAACATGTAGACTTATGTGCAGAACTGTGCTGGGAGGTACCATTTTCTCATTCACCCTTAGAGTCARTAGTAATAGAGAGGAGTCAGTAAAGCTGACAAGGGTGTAACAGTCAAGTCATTCTTTACTGCGTCAATTTGTATTCGGTTTTGATCTGGCTAAAATATTGGAATGTTATTGGGATGAAGTAGAACTAAGTGTATGTTCTTGGATATCATTTACATGTTTATTTCTTGCCAAATGCTTTAATTTCTTCTGAGATATCAATCTTTCATCTAGTTTTAGTAGTAGAGCGCTTATTTTTCTAATTGCAGTGGTAGGATGCCTACTGTCTTTTTCTATTATTATTTTTGGGTGCATTTGTATTGGAGAAACACGTTGAGGAGGTTTTGGGTATGACYTGCTTTATTCCCTTCCCTGTTTTATTCCCAGCTCCTGCTGGAGGGGTGGGATGTCGACAGGCAGGCAGGGCCGTTTCGCAGCAGCCGAGGGCTGCGTGGCCGGTGCTGGACCCTGTGCAAGGTGTCGCAGCCTTTGCGAGGGGCACTTGTGTGCTGAGGGCTAGCGGAGTAACCTGCCCGAGCCCCAGCCCTCATTACAGTCCACTCGAATAGACAACAGTAAATTTTTGACAATGGCCAAAAGTATTTCTACTCCTTAACCTTGTGCCGGTGGTTTGGAGTAAAGTGTGTATTGGTTTAGTTCAGCAGTTCCTCGCACTRTTGATGTGAAATTCATTTTTGTCTGACGGTAGCAGAAGGATGAAGGGTAGAGAGTGTTTGCAGGACTCGGTCACRGTGGCAGTTCTGTCCTCAGCTGGCACTGTGGGTACAGCTGCTCTATTGATTTTGGGCTTTAACCTGAACGTTCAGTCATCACTGAAACTTTCTGGATAATCAGCAGCCTGGAATCGCCTGTCTGACATTACTGTTTGTTAATATTTTCTTGCCCAGAGTATGATGGGCTTGGATCGAGCTGAGCGATGTTTGTTTGCTGCCGAAGTTCTTGGGGTTTGTTTAGGAGGGAGTATTCCGCGAGCACTCGAGGCCTGTTATCGTTTCCATCGGTGCACATAACTTTGGATGGCCGTAATGGGAAATACGGAGCGGGAGCAGATTGCCTAAGAATGCTTGTCTTTAAAACAATCAGCTTGATAAATGATCTGACGGAGACCGAGCAGCAAGACAACGGGGCAGAGGCTGGTCTACGAAGAGGAAGCCAGTCTCGGTGGCCGCTCAGGAGCATCAGACCAGGCGTGGAGCTTCTGGTCCCTGCAGCACTTCCCCTTCTTCYGGCACTAATTTGTGCTCTGGCATAATTGCTGTTAATTTGAATGGGATGAGAGATGGGGGCGGAAAGCTGAAGTGGTTCCCCAGATAGAAAAATGGTAGCATCATCTTATCTGAGGAATTTCACATCCTTTCTCACCTCGTTGACTGCTGCACAACCGCTTACTGGGTCGCACAGGGCAAACGGCAGCAGCGGCGATGTGCAGCTTCTGCCATGGCAGTGAATCCGAAGCGGATTCAGCCCCGAGTCCTTCAAGCTTCCATGTCCATTTCCAAAGCCCCTGGCAAGATGCAGATCTTGTGTCAGATGTCTCTCGCCCCCATAAGCTGTCATTTCCGTAGGAAACTCTTGGAAATCGGTGCGGATTTGCACAAAGCGGCCTGYGTTATCTCCCGCAGCAAACTGGGAGGAATGCTGGGAATGAAGTCCTGTTTTCTGGTTTCCCCCCATTGCTTTCTCAAGAGGCCTTCAGATGCTCAGGAAAGACAAGTCCTGTAAACAGTTCAGCACATAAATGACAACACATACTTTGGTTTCTAACATCCATAAATAACTATAAAGATGTTTTAGTTTACATCTTTCATATTTTCAAAGTTTCTGACAACAAAACTCTCTTTTTGGTGTGGGCTTGTTTTTTAGGACTGTGAAAGAACAGCTGGTTAAGAGTAGACTAGTGCGGTTCTTTGGTGGGCTGTTTTTTCATTAATGCATGTTTAACCAAGGGATAGTTTTCTGCAAAAAGAGATACTGATCTTCAGAGAATTTTTCTGAGAAAAAAATTCCTTACTACCTATTACTGTGTATTTTTTTATTGCATACTTATTACTTATTATTCTATTTACTACTTAGTTATTTCACTACTACCTAGTAAAAGGTAATCCTCAAATTGTAAAAGGGCAAATGGAGGAAGAAAAGATTCGTCTTTGTTAAAAGGAGATTTTGATTGGCAAGTTTTTCTTCAATTTTTGAGTTGTTGGAGAAAAGCATTTAAAACGTGTGTGGTTTTTTTCCAATTCAGGGAAAATTCCAAGATGTTGGAATTTCCTGTGGTGGATAAATCCTGAGCCTAATTTAGTAAAGGGCTCTTGGTTTTATCTTGAACACTMGAGTTTCTGCTCGGGAAAATGCTTGCCCTACACCAAACGGATGAAATGCAGCGGATCTGCGTGCCTGCCTCCTGTGAACTTCAGGGAAATATCCAAGCTGGGTCCATGGCAGGAGTTCTGAGGTRGATCCCAACATCACAGGGAAAGTCRGAGCAGGAGAGATGGGATTTCCYGTGACGTGTAAGAGGAACTTCAGCTGGGCGGGAGGCTGAAATCTTGCACTTTTTAAAGAGCAGGTTTTTGATTCCTCCTGCTATTCTTGCTACACGTGTTCTTCTCTGCTCTGGCGCCGCTTAAAGCAGAATTTCAACGTGCTCCAAGAGCAAATGCATATGTGGCAATCCATTGGGAAGCAGACAGGATTCTGCAAGAAGGAGGCTGAGCAGTTTGGTTCCCMCACAGACCTGGGTGAAAACTCCAGGTAACAAATCTCCCCTCACAATTTCTTAGCTTGTGTAATATTTTCTTTTTTTTCTCTTAATTTATTTTCACTACCTTATCCCTTTTTAGGTGCAAAGCTGCTGTTAGACCAAGGGGACCTGGGCCTCCGATGCAGAAGTGTTTTGTGTCCCAAATTCACAACAGTATTGTTACTAGCTCCCCAAGGGTTTATTTTTCACATCCTCCAACTGCTGCTTGTCCTTCTGTGGGCAATTGGATTCTTTGCATTAAGGCTGTTTGGGCCTTGCCTGCCCTTTTGGCTTCTTACTTATTTTCCCTTTCCCCTCCTGGCAAGACAATTCATTTTATTGCAAGTGAAATGCATGTCTAGATCCAGAATCTCCCTACATCTGGAGCGTATTCAGCATTTTTTTTTTTTTCAATAACCTTATCTCTGGCCATTGACATGGTACCTATTTATAGGGCTGGCTCCGTGCTGCATCAACAGGAGTTTTGCTATTGTCTCCAGTGGGAGCTAGGGTTGTGCACTTGGACGTAAGAAGCTTGATGGAGGCTTTAATTAAGTTTGTGAATGTCATTAGAGGATGATAACCTTTTGTCCCTTCTGACCTCAGCAGCATTTTGAACTGGCTACCTAAAGGTTACAGATTCTATATCCCCTTTCCAGTACTTTGATCCAGGAAGTCCATTTGCCTCTCAAATCCTTTAAATTCCCAGTTTTCTGGGTTCATTTCAAAAGATGGGTGTTTCTTTTGCTTTAATTTCCTGCGCGTTGCTTTTCCCTATGCGTGCCCTCCAAGCCAGGTTGCTTATGGAGCCCAGGCCGTTACATGATGGCCTTGCTGTCACGCTCTGTGCTGGCTTCTCTTGGTCATTCCCTGGAGATGGTCTTGACCAATGGTGCCTGGTGCGCTGAGAAACGTGGASGAGCTGCCTTGTCCTTAGCATGGTGTTCTGGGGCTGGGAATAGCTGACTCGCCATGTCACAATGCAAGTGCAAATGGCTGGGTTTAAACCTTACCACTGRTTCTTAGCAAGAGCCCAAGCTGGAGTCCTAGATATTAACACCACCACAGTCTAGAACTGGAAATGCACTTTGGGATTCAAGCCCAAATGTGGTGACTAGTGTTAGCTTCCTGTTTTAAATATASCAGCCGAGGCAGCGTGAGCCTCTTCTGCCTGCTCTGACACCACCTCGGTTAAGAGAGAGAACTCCGCTTGCTCTTGTTGACAAAATAATTGAATTGAATTAAATGTTATGGCTTGCTGTCCATCTCCGCTGCAGCTGCACAAACCCAGCCCCTCTTCTCATTAATGTGTTGATTTATTGAAAATGAAATGTGGGCTTTCTGGGGCTCTCTTAACTCCAAAATCCCAGCTGGGCTCGTTAACAAATTGATGACTCTGTTAATGGCTTAAACTTTGAATTTGAATCTTGGYGTCAGAGTAAATTCCAGAAACTGGTGGCCACGCCGATAATTCACCGAGACTCCATTTATCCATCGCTGATCTTTGCTTGTGTGCAATCACCATTACCCTGGGAAATACATGGGAAGGGAGTAGCCACTCTGTGTGTGGTTTTGTGCCTTTTTGATGAGAAGGATTTTTAAAAATTTCTTACCCCTAGTGTGATACTGATCTTTTAAACCTTTACTTGCAAATGATGTTTCTGAAATCATAGAGCTCGTTGCTCACAGGAATTATTTTGAAGGTAGCGCTTTGTGCATTCTTTAAGCAACCAGGAAGGTGAGGAGCACGAGGTGCAGGAGCAGCTTGTGCGTGCTTGTTTTCCCCCTGATTCCTGAAGCGTTTACAGGCTATGGCAGGGGGTTTTCATCCACACTTTTCACAGTTGCTAATGTTTCCTTAGCTGGGTTTTTCAGCCCTCCTAGTTAGTCAGCAGCTCTGCCTCAGACAAACCCCCTTGAGTTTGGCTTCCTTGCTATTTAAAAGTGCAATATAGATAACTTCAGAAACCCAGAGATTTTTCTTTTGTTTGACTGATTCTGCAATATTGGAGAAAAGTCCACAGAAAATCCCCTTCCTGTAATATCAGCCATAATTCAGGGAAGAATGGAGCCAATAACCTGGCGGTAGCAGGAGAGGCAGGTCCCAGCTGGCRCTCCCTCCCCTCGGCGCGGGGCCGGAGCCCGCAGGTGATTAGTTCTGTGAACATAAACTTACACAGTTGATACCATTTGGGGACATAAGTCATGGCGGGTACACAAGGCCTTTGTTCCGAGGCAAATAAAAATGAGACATCAGRAGGAGTCCGAGGGAGAGGATTTACGCGACTCCTGCCCTCGGAGCCGGCGGCGGAGGGCTCAGCCGCAGCCTGGCCGCGGTCGCTGCTGCTTGTGCGYCGAGGCAGGGCTGGCCTGCGGGGAAGGCTGGGGCGCCCCTGCGTCCTCACGTGCATCTCTGCTACCCCCGAAAYGCAGAGCCTCCCAAGCCGTTCGCTAGGTGTGCTTGAGGCTTCTCAGGAGGGATTTTAGCGCATYTTTAAGGGAAAAAGAATGGGTATCTTTTTTACCATATCGATCGGTGATGTAGAATGGATATCAAGCAAATTAAAGATGGGCATAACTGAGTTCTCTTTTGTAAAATTAGGGGAATGGATGTGGTTCCTGTCTGGCCAAATGCTTTTAAGTTTCTCCTTTTCTTTGACATATAGCTAACAAAAACCTATTATTGCTTAAAGTCTAAGAGAAAATACTCAATTTAACAAAAATAAGCCAATAACAGAGTGCAAATTTAAACAGGTGGCAAAACTATTTTTCTCCCCTCTAGAAAGTGCTTGCAAACAGCATTCTGCTTCCCTTCTGGTTCAGGTGAGTTGGAGCCTCTTATGCTTTTACAACCTGGTAAATGGGATCTCACAACGGTACTTGAGCGGTCGGCACAGAAGATCCTCATGGGGCAGGGTACCTGGAGTTCAAGTCCTACCAAATGGCACCCGGGTTAAACTCTGGGTGGACTGCCCAGTGCTTAAATATCAACTACTCAAAAGAAAGATACAGAAGTTTAAAATAACAGCATGCAGATTTCTTCATAGAATTTAAAGAATGAAAAACACTTGAAAAAATATCAGCAGGCAGGGGCAGGAAGAACAAACGGTAACCAAATTGGTTCCTGTGACAAACCATAACATTTACTTTAAAGCATCAGCGTGCTAGTCAGTAAAAGTCAAGCTACTACTCTTTTAATAGATCCCAGGCCTTCTTAAACTCACTGGTCTGCAAGTATTACCCAGGTCAAGAGCAGGTCAAAAGTGAAAACCCATGTGAAAGTAAACTTTAAATATCTGCTTTTGAAGAGCTATAGCAGACCGTCTCCCCTATAGTAAATATCCTTCCTCGGCTCCTATGGCRTGATGCACAATACTGTGCTCAAACCAGAGAGAGTTTAATCCACCATTTATTCCCTTAAGAATTCAAAAGTTCCCTCATTAGAATTCTACTTTTTAAAAATAATTAATTTTTAATTCTTACAGGATTTGACTAGATTTTATTTTGGGCAGCATGTCCCATTTTTTCACGGGACTTTTCTTTCTATTTACCCTCCCACCTCTGCAGCCCCTTTTGTTCTGTGGACCCAAGTGTGCAGACACAAGTGGGATTCCCCAGGTGCCTGAAGACACTGGCAGGCTGAGATCTGGGCTGCGGATAATAAAATCCAGGACTTGATCCCCAAATTGGCCACCGCAGGGTAGGCATGCTCTAAAAATTCCCCTTCGCTCCTTAACTTCACCAAGATACCGTTTCCTAGAAGAAAATTACGAAATATTTAGGCATCAGGCAGTGGTATTTTGAGTTCCTGCCTCGTGTCCGTTTCGGAATTGATGCTGTCTGAGGGCTGGAGCTCTTGTTTCCCCACACGTGGGGTGGACTCTGCCTGGCTCACTGCTCTGAATTTATTTGCCTAGGAGAATGGGTATTAATTTGGCCTGCAATACACTTGCTGCAGCTTTTGGTGGAGTGAAAGGTCGTACTCTGGAGCTGTTTTTCATTTTGTTTTATATGTGTTAATGTAATACCTTATGAATTACCTTGGCGTTTTGTTCTGACAGCTAAAAAGCATAATCATTTTTCCTTCCAGGAGGACTGAAAGGAAAGCCATCATGCCTATTTGCGAGCTGATTTATGAAAGATCTTTTCCCGCATCTTTTGCTCCTGGTTTTGTGCGGGGCGAGTGAAATGCTGGCCCTGTTGGAGGCGGGRGCGAGGCGCCTGTTGGTGCGTGCTGGGCAGGGAGGGAAGTCCCGGAGCCGAGGCAAGGCAGGCGGGCGCCGCTCACACCGGGGGCTGTGGCCGCTGGCGGCGCTTTGCGGGACTCGGGTGCCCTTGGGGAGAATTAACCCCGCTTTCCCCCGGGAAAAGCACCGTTAGGCGTGCCTCTCCAAACGCCCGCCACGAGGATGGGTGCTCCCCTGTAAGTGATGYGCCCGAGCCTGAGTAAGGAAGAATTCCTTCCTCTGGAGACCAGTGTAATTTGTATAATGGGATCAGCTGGTTTTGCATCATTTCACTCTTCAYCCTTAACTCCCTTTAGAGATTTGCTGTTTCTTTATTTTTCTCCRTAAAGCTAAACTCTATTTTTAACATTGTTGCATTAAGTTATTGTAGCTTAATTTTAGAGAATGAATTTGTGGAGAACGAGTAGAGATYGAGGTCAAGGTGGGGCTGTCACGCTTGCAAAATGAAGGGTTGGTAACRTGCTGGTGCTGGACTACCTGGTTATTCAAGAAACTTTAATCTTCTTTAATCAGCTCACTTGGGAGAGGGCATAGATGAGGGTCAGGCTCAAAAATCATGACAGAAGGGATCATTAAGAGCTTTAGAGAACTGGCAACTATATGTGTGTCTTTCCATATATATATATATATGTGTGTGTGTGTGCGCGTGTGCACCTGTACTACCTATATTACATGGAGGAGTCCCAAAGCACCTACCCAAGCACAGCACCCAAGTCTCTCTAAAAGACCTTTCTCTCTGATAATATAGTTCCTTTCCGAGTTCCTTTCTGACACTGGGTTTGCTTATGCTTTGCTGCAGCAGTAGTGCGGGTGCATGACACTAATAAATCAATACAATCAATTTCCCTGCACAACCGTGGTGTTCACTTGGAGTGAGCTGACATGAGAGCTCTGTGATTTTGCCAGTGACTTCAACTTTCAAAATTTAAGTATTTAAACTTACCTATTTTAAGCGTGCTTTGGTTCAGACTTCCCCAAGCTGCTGCCCAGGGCTCATTTCTATGATACTTCTCCATTGCCCATGAAGCGTAGGATTGAAATGCTGTCTTTATTTTTCTGCTTCTGTGTTTTCTCCTCTACCATTCYAGTTTTCTCCAGAAAACTCTCTTTCTGGGCTAACAGCAGTGTGAAATCGGGCGCTGCAGASTGACTGGCTCTATCCTTTTGGCCATCACCCCGCTGCTATGATTATCTAGTTCATAGATGTTTTCAATTACTCTGCTGTTTGTTTTGCCTTATGATCTTGCGCAGCCAGTATTTAGACAGTGATGCAATGTGTGTATAGGCCCTTCAGGTATTTAACGATACCTCTTTGCACTCTGCGAACCCTCTTACCGCAAAATGTGCCTCCAACACCCCCGTGGTACGGCAGGCAGATTAACTCCAAGGAGCTAAATAATAACTGCAAAAAGCCAGGTTCGCACCTGAAAAAACGTCAAATCTGCTTTATAGTAGACTGGTGAGCTTTACTCAGCCCGGCTAACAGTTTTTGTGCTGGAAATGGCYGTGCGGGCTGTTTATTTACAGGGATCTAAACATGTGTATTTTTATAGCTTCTYTGCTGTCATAATGAATTACCAGCCATAAGCCGTCCTTTGTTGGGGTTGGTGAAAATCAAATGAAACCCAGCAGGAGCTCCCCGAGTGCATTGTCCAAGAGTGTAAAAGTGCTGTGTTGATGACAGATCATACTGTTTTTATTAAAGCTAAGAACACTGCCTTTACTTTGCTTTTTGACCCTGGTGCTTTACTGTCAAGGTGATTTTATTTCTACAAATTTCCCTTCTGCAGGCCTCATCAACGATGCACCATAAAACATTAGACAAATTCCCATCATCTGTATGTGATTAGGGCAGGTTCGATTGTGCCACAACTGAAGAGATGTTTTTCAGGCTGGTCTAAAAAGGAGTCAGTTTACTGGCCTTCATTCATGACACAGGCTCTCCTTGTTCTACTACCGCTTTTCTTGGGTTCTTTTTAAGCTGATAAGGATGAAACTGAAAAAATTTTAACGTGTTATTTAAGAACTTTTGCCCAAGACTGCAACATTTTTTTTTTAGTTTTATTGTCTAAAGAAATACCCTAAAAAAGGAATTTTTGAAACAAATGCACTGACATGTGAACAGCATACACTCATTACGTTATTGAAAGATTACTGAGAAAAATCTCCCTCCAATTTCTCAAATTAAAAACATTTTAAAATCCTGGCTTTTCATGTTCTTTTCACTTTAACCACTTGATAAACTACTATTAATGAAATCAAATACTAAAACTCCCCTCCAAATTTAAAATACTTAGTTAATCTGCTGTAATTTTTTCATTTCCATTTACAGATCCCACTAATTTCAATACAGTCCAAGTGTAAAAAGGATTCCAATTCTTTTTGAATGGAAATCCCTGAAGAACCCCCTCTGCTTGTTGCTAGCTGTGGAGCATGAGAAGAGGCTGCAGCCCTTCCAGAAGGCTTSGAGCTCCCCTGTGGCACAGGTGATGTAGACTTGGTTTCCTTCACATGTGACACTAGTGACGATGGGCTGAGTGGGCACCATGGCGTGGAGAGGTTTTACCCAGCTTGCATTTTGGCATTTGAGATGAAAACGCCGACGTTCTGGGGCACATGAGTCACCAGTGATTGTAATTGCACAATTGCAGACTGGGTCCTTGCCTGTCGTTAGGAAAAACCTTGTGAGTGTCAGAAATCAATGCAAGTTTCAAATGCCAAATAGCTTGGGGAATTAGGCTGTTTTGCTCTGTGTTAGCCAGTCTGTGAATTATGTCAACAGGAAAGCCAAGCATTTTACACGCTTTAAAATGCTGGCAAAAGCACAGGTTACTCAGCAGGAAATACACTGACACAAACCATGTACTCCAAAAAATAGGCAGAAGCTCTTTTTTTGGCTGGAAGAACCACTCTGGAGATTCTTTCAGGAGGTGCTAGATTTTTTGTTTTGGCTGTTTTCCTTCTGAAGAGCTTCTAGGACGCGCAGGACGTTTAGATGTGGAGGTTTTGCATTCTCCCTGCTCCGGGGAGCCAGTACCTTTGAGATGAAAATAGGTGGGAAGTTCTTGGCGCACCCGTGGCACGTGCTGGTGATGTGGCGGTTCCGGTGGGAGCGGTKCTGCCAGCCTGCAGCTCTGCTGGGCACAGCCCCTTTGAAGAGTTTGGGACCGTGTTGCTTCCTCTGCTGGAGGTGCTGATGTTCCTGTTTTAGTGATGCACCCAGAGGAGCTCCCGTACACCAGTGTGGCAGCAGTATCGAAAGAAGGGACACTTTGGATCAGCACAGATAGAAGTGCCCGTGTTTGGGGATCTTGGGCCCTGCACCCGCACAAAGGGGGCTCAGTGGCCCCGTTTGCAGAGCAGGAGGCCCCAGCAGCTGGGACGGGACCTGCAGCGCAGCCCCGACCTGCCCCTGTGCAGTCCCCGTGCTGGCACTGGCTGCGTTTCTGCGCGGTCTCGCTGCAGGCTCCCAGTCGCAGGAAAAAGATGCTGCTCCTGGAGCCTGCTCTGGTGACGGGCCTATCCCCCCAAATGGCTCCGATCCTCCTCTTAGGCTTGATTAATTTGGTGAGCCATGTGCAGTTTTACAGGGTCCAATAATCTATCTTCGCTACTTTACCAATCACCTCATCATGGTTTCTCAGGGTCAGGTTCAGCAAAGCATGTAAGTACGTGTTTAATTTTAAGCATATGTTTAAGGCCTATTAGTATTAATGGGAGTAAAACGGGGGCTTATATTTAGGTACATGCTTAAAAATGATTTATTGAGGAGAGATAAAATTAAGCCTGTGCTTAAGAGCTTTGCTCATTCAGAGGCTGGAATATTTACATTTGCTCCAAACATATGTTCGAGTCATTAGTACTTGTGATATATACTTGTGATTTGCTACTTTTGTTGTCTTGCAATTGGCTAAGGAGAAACCCAAGCAGGCCAGTGGGACAGTTCCTTGGTGATTCCCATTCAAATAAAGGCCATTAAAAACATAGAAAAGAGGGGTTTGTTCTATACCCGCCTGGATAAAAGCTGGGGGGATTTCAGTTCCCTTCTCAGGCTCTGCAAATCGGAGGGCCCCACGGGAAGCCTCCGAGGGAGCTCTGCCCTGGACCTCGCAGGTACCGTAGCTGGTTTGGGGTTTTGCTGCTTGATTTCTCTTATGTTTCCCTGCCACGGCTGCTACGCTTGTGCCTGCAGAGGTCCTTGTGATAAGCTGTGCCTGGGGATGCTGGCGCAGAGAAAGCGGAGCATACGCTTGCTCAGTAGGAAACGATCCAGTTTGCTTTGCAGTGTTGCAAAGCACCTACTGGAGAAAATAAATACAGAGGGAATTCAGGGCGCTGCTTGCTTGCTCACTTGCTTTTAGGGAGAACCGGAGGTTTTTAACATATTTTTGACTAGTGAGAGAGCAGTTTTTCTTGCAACATGCAGAGGATGCTCTGGATCGGGGATGGTCCAACCGCTCTGCTACTTGTGGAGGATCTCGCTGAAAACCCGAGCTGTTCTGTGGGATTTTATTGGTAACCTCTTTGGRGGCAAGAGTGGACACACTGTTTGCGCTATATAGACAGGCATACTAGAGCTTAGCGATCAGGAAAAGGTGTTTAAGAGGTGACTTAAACGTTTAAAAACTCTGTTTGCAGGAGGTCCTGTAGGAGAGGGGAGAGTTGCGCTTCTGTGTCACGGTTGTGCAGCCCTGCTGCAGGAGCACCGAGCAGGGAGCAGGCAGCGGGGATAAAAGGTCCCTGGTGCCGAATGCAGGCGCTGTGTAGGAGCAGGACCGGCGCTCTGTGGGGAGCAGGCAGGAGCCGTCCCCAGCGGGCAGGGGCAGGGCTGCGGAGGACCTCGGCCCCTGCGGGCAGCGCAGGCGAGGCAGGCCGAGCCCCACGGCTCCCTGCCCGAGGCCGTGCAGAGGTTCCCTCCAGCCCAGCAACCAGGAGCCATCAGTCAGGCTGACTTTGCAGCTCAGGAAGGGGAATAAAAAAACACTTAGCTCTCCTAAACAACGTTGTTAAATGTTTTGCTCCAAAGGAGCTCAGCTGGGTTGTTTAAAATCGGCTCTGCGTGTCTCTAAAAGTATTACGATAGATATACTTTGTGTAAGCGTAATATATATGTCTCTGTGTGTATATAAATGCAACTAGACATATATGTATACATATACTTTTACTATCTTTTTTTATACCTTCTGCCTGGAAATTTCTGTTATTTTTATTAATCCTCGATGATGAACGCAAAGTCCATATTTTAAGTGTCTCTTCTTTGTAAGACAGGAAATTGTATTTGCTTTTGTTCATTGCCAGCACCAGTCTGTTCTGACGGATCTGTGACACGGATAGAAAGCAGAAGTGTCTAGAGGACTGACTTCTACATTTATTTTCTAAAAGCAGAGGGCAAAGAGGCTAAACATTTAAAATGCAGGGATTCCTCGGAAAGCTTTAAACCTATTAGGACGGATGCGCGGCAACTCTGCTCACAGATTGCCCCCAAAGTAAGTCGTGATTTTAGGACTAAGCCGAGCTGGCATGCAAGAGCAGTTGCTGTTGATCTTTTATACTAATTTTGGATTAATTGTGATCTACAGCACTGCGTAAACATGCTAACCTAGTACTCCAGCTTCACCACAGCTAAGCATTAATCCTTCTTAATGCTCTAAGTCAACTTTTAGTCCTTAGCAGAATTTACCTTAATCTCTGGCTAGGAAGCTGACTGATTTACAAAACATAATCCAAGGGCTCCAGAATCTTAAGGAAAATGTGCAGAAAAGCAGTTCACCTATGCTTGTCAGGTGTCCTTCCTAAGACAGTGCTTGGAATAATGCATCAAAAACGTACGGAAGAAGGTCTTTTTTTAATGATAAATTGTACAAATTCAGATGCAATTCAGTTTCTAGCGGTTGCTCTAAACGTTGGTTCCTGGAGAGCTCCTAGATGGGGCTGAGCTGGGGGTGGTTTYGTTGCTTGTGGGAGCTGGGGGGCTCTGTGTTTTGCAGGGGATCTCGGGAGCAGCGGCTGTCCCTCGAAGCGTCGCGGTGCCGGGAAGCCGAGGACGTGGGACTGCATGGAGCAGGCGGGGAGGAGCCCAGAGCTGCCCCGGCTCTTCACRCGCYGCTGCGGGAAGCACCTCCGCCCCGYGCACCCTGTGCCCCACAGGGCCCGGTGCCCCCCGCSTCTGCTCCCRGGGGGTTCTGGTGTAGCCAGAGGCGAMGCTGCGGCCCGCTTTGTTTGGGTTGGTTTGCGGTGGGTATTGGAGTGTTAACGGTTTGGGGGAGTATCGCGTGCTGGCCGCCTCGCTGATGGGCTTTCCAGGAGCAGAACTTCCTTGCAATGTGCTGCTCTAAGTGTTGTAAAAATACGTGCGTTTCCTTTCCTGCAGCATCACAAAGACCTGGTTTTCATCACCTTTTTAACACTGTCTTAAACATTTCTTCTTGCTTGCTATCGCCCCTGACTGGAAAGGAAATAAGCTGTAATTTGGGGCAAATGATCTAAAGCTGATCAAGTTGATTCAGATTCTTTTAAATGTATCTGATTGTGTTAAAATAACATAAAATCCATAGTGATCATTGACAATCTTGTGGGGTTTTTTAAGGTCTTTGTTTTCAAGCAAAGGAAAGCAGCTAGTTGAAGTCCCAAGTCTGTTAAATTGCTTTTCTAAAATTTTGGGCTCTTACCAAAAATGTTATCACTTTGGCATAAAATTAGAAGGGTTCAAAATGGGCTTCTGACGTATATTTTTCTACCAGTGCTCATAACGATTTAAAAATAATAACAATCCGCATGCAGCTGCCCTGGCCGGCGGGTCCGTCCCCAGCTTGGGCTGGAGCAGGGAGGTGCTGGGAGAAGCAGGTAGGGGAGCCCACRGGTCCTGCCACTCCGGGAGCAGTGTGGGATCCGCCTGGAAAACAGGTGCCTGGAGAGGAGACAGGAACTGGGAGGGAAATTCCCTCCCCGCGTGTTTACTCGTGTGTCTCTGGGAAGTAATTTCCCTTTTGAGCCGGCCTAAGGAGAGGCTGTGTGGTCAGGGTAGTCCAGAGCAGCAGGTTCCTGTCTCAATGCCCGGCTCATTTATCCGCGGATGTGTTACTTGTGCCGGTACCCGACTGCTGAAATTCGTTAATTGTTACCACTTAGGGCACTAATTTATGTCCTGCAGGGCGTGAGGAAGCCGCMGCGTGTGAGGTGCCCACGTGGCTCCCATAGCTGCCGTGGCGGGAGGGTTGTCTGCGTTGCCCTCTCGGGCTTGCGTTGCACGGCTTAACGTGGGGGAAGGCGAATCCTCCGTGCTGCAGAGTGGGCYCCTGCAGGCCGGCCGCGCTGGGGATCCTAGCGGGAACGCTGCTCCTTGGTGAACTCGCTTTAGCTTGGGSGGGCTCCTCCGGCTCACAAGTGYCAAGTGAGAGCCCACGAGCTCCGCRTCCTCCACATCAAATGGCCCTTCCGAAGAGGTGTGGAAATGGATCCGACTCCTGCCACCTCATAATCTTGGTAGCTGTAAATCCTCTCGTAATGTACTRGAAGCTTTGTCAAAAGCAGAGCACGGCTTGCCTCCTTTTTATAGCTCCTGGCCACGGAGACACGGTAACCTGCTGGGACGAGGGTCCTTCCCTGCACCTTCCCTAAGCTGACCTTAGGACCACTGACCGTCCTGCTGCCCTCTTCGGGGTTTGTCGGGAATGAGGCCTCACCTCTTTGGCTCTTCCTTCTTGGCACCTGAGCTTGGATGCAGCACGGTGCAAGGAGAATCGGTTCCCACAATAAATACCCTTAACATTTCTCCACGGTGCTGCTGCAGGCCACTTAAATGGGAAAGTGCCTTTCCTTTGGAAGGTGACAGGGAATGCAGCATGTGACRCCTCTGCATGCAGGTCGTGCTTGTTAATAGTTAATGCCATTGAATCTTGCACAGGTATCAGCTCTTGTCGTTTTAAAACTTGAAAGARGGCTAAATACAATTAATAATTCTCAAGTAAGGTGCCCCTGTAGCATTTATACCTGTCTTTTTGATTGATCGTTGGCCCAAGCTGTTAGGAAACAATCCTTGTGCTTGTCTCGAGGTATCACGATATACATAACCCACGAGAAGGAAGCGTATTGTTTGGAGTGACAAACATATTTGATTATGCTTAACCCCCATAATCGTGCTGAAGCGWGCGTGCCGTGGCGGGTGAGCGTGACATGTGAGCTGAGGAGGCAGATGGAGAGGCCTGATCCGCCCGGCATCCGCGAGGCTTGATGTCATCYTCCCAAAGACCTTCCAGCCTCCGTGTATGCTCCTGCGTGCCGCCGCTTAAAGGGTCCCGGCCGTGTTTCAAACCTGCTGTTTTCTTTGTATTTCTGGGGACTCGAGGTGGTTTAAAGTGGAGTTTGAGTTTCTTGCATTGAGGAGTAAGTTTAATGTTTGTCGTGAATAGGAAAGCCTGAATGTCCTGCCTGCAGACAGTCTGCTTTCTCCTCCTCAAGGAATGYTCTAACCTGCTTGATACAAAGAGTGAACTTGGCATTTTATTACATAAGAAAATGAAAACCTGCATGAGATGCATATGTCTAAGCTTGTTTTGATAATACTTGTGTTTTAGGGCCATGCTGCATTAGTGACATGAGCTTAACATTTTTGCCTTGGTTGGCAGTGGTGATGGGGGCATGTCAAACTCCGATGAAAAGCACTCGTTTTTGTATGACTTCAGAGTGCTAGCAAGGCATTTATAGGGATGGGGATCTCGCAACTTGCAGAAAGGCCAAGGAGAAGCAGCTTCTTAGGCGGGAAACCCCCTGGTGCCTGGTTCTGGGTGGCTGCGGTGCAAGGTGAGCTCGAGCTCCCGAGGGCAGCAGAGAGGGCCCTTTTCTTGCTAAAGGTGCCACGTTGGCACCGAATCCAGCGCTTGTTCTGCTGGAGTGCCAGCCACTGCAGTGCTTGTATTGTAAATTAACTAAAGTGGAAATAAATTGAATAAACTCTGTATCGTACAGTTGATCTGTAGTTTACGCACGCACACAGATGGATAAAAATGTATGTATACACATGGTATTTGCTATGATTAGCTGACAAGCTGAGGCACGATACACCATTTAATAATGGCTAGTAAACTGCTAAACGATGTCAGTGTATCACAGAGCTCTTTTCATGATATTATCAGCAGTCATTAAAGTTATTTATTGCTGTCATCATGCATTTCTGTTACCCGTGGCAACTTGGCAGAAAGCGGAGGGCTCGCGCAGCTGATGATGGATTCRGTTTCAGATGCTGGATACGACAATCCGGGCTTCTCCATGGTATTTTTATGCTTGCTGGCAGCCTGGCGCTGGAGTCGCGCCGCGTTTCGCGTGGCGCCCGCGGAGGCCGGGTACGCTGCCTCCCTCCCGCCCGCCCGCGGGCAGCGGGGCCGGCCCCACGCGCCCCACGGCCGGGCGCCGGCCTCGTCTTCCTCGCCCCGCTCTGCAGGGTACATACAAATTATTCTGGCTTCTGAGCTCTACCGTGCCTTTTTGAAGTTTCGTTAAAGTCGTCGTGATCAGATGAACTTAATTACAGAGTACTTTACACATACTCATCTGGTGAATGTCATAGCRCAGGCAGAGTCAAGGGGAAGGTATGCGGGGGTTTTGGTCCCCCCCTGTGGTTTGTTATGCTSCTCTGTGCTCCCACGGAGCTTCAGGCGTGCCTATCCGGCGCGCTTCCCTGCTTTCCTTTTTGTTTGTTTATTATTTTTATTTTTAAGAGAGAGCGCGATCCTCGTTCACCACCCATTAAAGAAAAAAAACTGAGAAAAAGGAGGAAAAAAAAAAGGTTTTGGAGGCGCTGGGGCGGCAGGAGCTCCCGTTGTACCGTGCACATTAGTAGTGATAAGGGCATCTGCCATCTGCAGGGTCATCTCCTCCTCCTGCAGGGAAGGAGCTGCAGCGTGTGCCGAGGGGCTGGAGTTGTTCCGCACGCAGAGTGCCTGACGGTCGYGCAGAGGTGCGTGAATACGGACGGATATTTGGAATGAGCTTAAGCTTCGTGAAGGGCACGGCTTTGAATACGGACCTGTTCACGTTTCTGTCCCGAAGGGTGTAGTGCAAAGTGCAGACGTGGTTGTCTCCTCTTGCAAATAACCAAAATCGATGCTTTTGTGCGTAAATCAAAGTCATAGTGTGCATTTAAGCTATATACATTTTAATTGGCACTGTATTTTAGGTTTAAAAGAAAAGCCTCTAGTACAGCAGCATGTCTATTCCAAGGGAGCACTCCTGGAAACAAGCTCTAAAGGCCGAACTTGGCAAAAGTGTCGCTGTCCACAAAAAGAACCCTCTTCTCTTATTTATTTATTTATTTATTTATTTATTTGTGGCTGCCTTCCATAGAAATGTGCCCATTTTAAGGTAGCAAGTCTAAAACACGCTATAGAAAGTACTGTTTTAGAGCTCGGGCCAAAGGTGTATTTTCCTGTTTTAGCAATGCACACCGGCTACACTTTGCTCTCGAGTTAATGAGCAACAAGTGATTCTAATAACTGTGCTGTCATGCTTTTTTATTTACAGTGGATGCGGAAATTGAGAGGGGAGGGGGGTGCAAGTCTGGAGTGAATTTCCATCACCCATAGCGGGTTTTGCTAAGAAAACAGTCTCTAAACGTAAACACCATCTGTATTTTTCATGTTGCCTTTCTAAATAGTGGTTCTGTAAATAACTTGCCGCTGCTGTAGCGCAGCAGTTAGGTGCCTTAATCTCGCAGCCATCCAGGGCTTTGTGCAGAATGCGGAATTCCAGCGTATTTAAACATGTCCCAAACTTTTGATATCTTCTCCTCACGGCAGGCTTTCAAAAGGTAGATGACTGTGAAATGCACTTTCGTTCTCTGTGTTAGTGCTTTAACATTAGTCTGACTTTAATAGGCTGGGATGATTTCAGCTTATAAATCTTCAACTGGAGGATAAAGTTCAAGTAGATAAAATCAAACAGATGTTGGTGGGAGGATTTCTTCATGACCCATAAAAGTGCTATCATCAAAGCCTCGAATCATTTGTTTTGAATTATTACATTGTTATCAAAAGGACTGTAGCAGTCTGTTTGTTGAGAAATTGGATCTGTTTATCTGAAAACAGAACAAAGATGCCATGCTCAGACGTCCCTGGGAAAGTGATGGCTGACACGGCGGGGCGGCCCGGAGACGCTTTGATTGACAGCTGTCCAAATAACTGCCAGGCCTGGGAGCTTCGGCAAACTATTCTGTCATTGCAAACTGCATATAGCTAAATGTTCTAGTGTAGTTTACTTAACAACAAATGCATTTTTTCTTTGCTTTGAGGAAATGAGGATTTTCAAAAAGCTGTTTCCATTTTTCTCCTTTTTTTTCTTGTTTCCTCCATTAGAGGTAGAGCTGAGTTATGTTTCAGTAGTCATTTTAATTGTAAGTTTTTCAAGACCTTGCTAAAGTGATGTCTCATGCTTTTGCATCAACTCAGGTGGCATCCTGCTGAACAGAAACACGTCGCACCTGTGTAAGTGGAAAAACGCGTTCCCCTCATGACTCCCTGAGAAGCCTTTGCTCTTTCGCTCGTAGTTCGTACAAAATAAAAACCGACGTGCAACACGCAGGTACCAGCATGGGACTGAGCCTCCTGCTAGCTCGGAGCTGTGAGTGGATGCGGTGTAGAAGAGTGAGCAAATGGCTTTGAACTCCCGCAGCTGGCCCGTCTGCCCGAGGGGGCCGTGGGGGGGCTTTGCAGTGGGCACAGGCTTTAACAGCCCCTTTGCTCGAGGAAGGTGCTGCCTGGAGCTCGCCATGGGCCAGGGGAGTGTCGTGCTGTGGTGCGGASGGCTCAGTTCCAGAGTGGCACAGCCTGCTCCTGGAGGAATTGTGCAGGCCTGGGCCCGATCTGGCAGCGTTCCGGCAGGAGAAAGGTTGTTCCTTAGGGAATTCACCCTTAGAAAACAGCTGTCCTCATGTTGCTCCCAGAGCAGTTTGGGTTTTGGGTAAGAGACACTGATGATGGGGTCATTTTAAGCCCAAGATAGAAATGATTTGTCTGTAGATGAGGTGCAGGTGAGGGAGGAGTGCTGCAGGAGGGCTGTGGCCGGAAGGAGAATGGGTTTACATCCCTCCATGTGCAGCGGGGGGAGTAGGGGTTGTAAGCTCCCAAATTCCCTGCATCTGATCACCCCGGTTAGTATTCAAGGACCTGCATCATCAAGCCAAGATGTGTTGTGCTTCAGAGACAAGGGGAAGGCCGCGAGGGAGAACCAGAGGAATACAGTAGCAATGTTTTCCCCAAGCCAGAGCTGACGCGCGCAGCAGTAGAAGCTTTGGTTTCACACCTTGGAACTGGCTTCAAAACCTGCTTGCTTCTCGTGCTGACAGCTCGGCAAGTGAGCCACGTGCCGTGTGGCTGGCAGGAGGCCTCCCCTGCTGCACGGCCACCGCGTGGCGTGCTGAGGACAGCTCGAGCGGCTCTGCCCGGCTGAAGCACCGAGAGAGACACRGGGCGAAGACCAGCCCGCCTGGGGGCATCTCGACCTACTCCGAGCAGGACGTCTAAAGGAGGTGTGAAGTGTGGGAATGAGGAGGAGAAACCGGGGGAGCGGCTCAGGACGCTGCTGTGCTGTGCGGTTTAGCGGCCCTGCGTGGCCATCCTTAAATGAGGAGGTAATGGGTGGTAGTTGAAGGGGAAAAGGATGATTTTTCAAATGTCCCGTGAAAACTTGGAGAGAAAATGAAACTGTGTCAAACCCAGAGGGCACAACTATACCTGTACATGAGAAACCAGGCTGCCTAGGGAGAATGGCTTTGCAGCTGTAAAGCGTGCAGGCAACGTGGAGTAATGGCATGTATGACTGGGGTTTTAGTACTTGGGTGGTTTTAACAAAGCAACAGCTCATGATCAAAAAAAAAAAAAAAAAAATTCATTTATTCGGGGGAAGCAAAACACTGCAGGAAAACAGCTCTGTTGATGTTGTACAATAGTATGAACAAAACAGTGCCTTGAGACAGTGGAATTTGCGTCCAAAGTGCCAAAGAAAACTTTACATATGTGGAGATTTTCAGGTAATAGTGGAGAGGAGTCATCAGAGCAGCAGCAACTAATTTGTACAGTAGCCTTAAATGAAACCAAATTCAAAGTACACAAGGGCTTGCTTCTGCAGCTTCTGAAAGAAAGCAGAGATGCTTTTGAAAGCCAGACATCCCCGGGTTGGAAACGGAGAGAAATGATTCAGCCTCTAAAGCATCTGTATTGAAGCGTAACTCAAAAAAAACAGTGACCGTGGAGGATAAAGAGAGGGTGACGTTGCTGAAGTCAGTGCTAAAAGGTTGGAAATGTTTCTCCATAGCCATGGGGAGGATGTTCTACCTTCACATGTCTGAGCAATTGAAAGGAAGTGGTAGAGAGAGCTGTAACAAATACCTGTGCTTGAATAAGTATTATGGAGCCTAGTTAGAAGCAAAAATGTTCTCTGTACTCAGTGCCAAGTGTTACAGGTAAAAAAAGCAGTTACCAAGTCACACTGCGGACACCAGCAGAGCGATAACTAAACCATGTGGGATGAAGCSTTTCGTGGAAGGATCCCGTTGCCGCCCGCGAGGCCTGCAAGCAGGAGACGTGTGTGGCGGAGGCGCGGGCGCCGACGGCCTGAGGTGTGGGTCGGGAGCCGCTGCGCTGCACGCTGCGSCACGACGTGCTCGGGAACGCCAGCGGAGTAAATCTGGGACTGAAACAAAACGATGACGTTGTGACTGACTGGGGCTGCAGCTCTGGAGCAGTTCTGACCTCCTAGGGACTCAAATCTGACCTCCGAAAGGTAAAAGCAATACAGGAAAGCCTGCTACTAAAGATATTAAATCGGTGCCGAGATTATTAGGGTTTAGATACTCAGACAGATTTTTTTTTTTTTGCTGATGGGTCTCAGATGTGTGCAAATTCCTGTGGCAACTGCTGGACAGAGACGCACGCTGCAAGCAGGTCCCTCAGCAGGAYGGGCTTCGTCCCACCCGCCAAAGGCTGGTGCCCACGCGCGCTCTGCACCCACGTTTGCCTCGTAGTTKGCTCCATCTGCAAGAAATGGCCGTTTCTGAAGTGTTTTGGGGATGTGTATCCACAATTTTTACCTAACCTGACTGACTGTTAAACGAAAGTGTTCTTAGGGAATACTGGCCACAAGTTGTATCCTTTATTTTCCTTTTTCTTTTTTTTTTTAAAGTTGCTTTCTTTGCTTACTAAAACCATTTTACTTTGAAGATATTATTTTTGGCTAAATTATTCATTAAAGAAGTTTGATTTCTACCATAAACTTCTTATTATGTAATACCATGGCTTAAAAAAAATTGGTGGTATCTTTTGGCTGAATTCCAGCAAAAGGGACAGATAAATAAGGTAAAAAAAAGCCCCAAGTGAAGGAGAATAATACAATATGAAATGGCACAGAGGGAGGAATGAATGCAGTAACAGCATACCAGAAGTGGTTAAATGGAACAGAAAAAGGCAAAGATCAAAGCTGATTTTGCTTCCCTCCTCCTTTTTTAACTTTTAAAAATGTGGTTAAATGAGATTTTATCTCAGAGGATACTTACAGAAAGCAAATATCTTAAATTAACRCAGATATTTGTGAGGATGCCCATCTGCAACAATGGTTGTCATGTGGCTCTTCTGCAGAATGTTTACTTTTCCCATGAGGAGTTGATAATTTTGTATATGCGCAGTTTTGGATGATTTTTTTATGACCAGAAACAGCTTTCCCGGCTAGAGAAGTAGTTGTCCAGACAAGAAGCAGCAATGGTATTACATAAACAAGGAGTGAATGGCAATGGTTTTGAGCAAGTAGCTGGCTAAAATGATAGTGAAAGCAGAAGAAACGTGTGAKGTTTGGAACTGGTTCCAGCTAAGCCCAAGCCGTGTCGCACATCAAGGCAAGTAACGTCAGAGTAACTTTTTTATTGCATAGCTTGCTCCCTGGGCATCTTTTGGCTTGCCAGCTCAMCAAGGCGTCCTTTCTAACACGTGCTTGGGCAGGAGATGGGCCCTGTGCCGCTGTCAGCGACGTTTGCTTTTGTTGCGCTGCGGAGTTTCACTGCCGGAGCATCGGCAGGAGTGCTGGGGTGTGCTCTGCTTCGGCCACCCCGCGAGACGAGGCCGTCCTGAAATGGGGATTAGCTGGCGGCTCCCGGAGTAACACAAGTTTTGTGTCCTACAGCCTCAGAACGGGTAGTTTGTAAGCATGTTTGGGATGCGGGTAGAATGTCAGGATGCCAATTTTGGGAAACGCTCGTTTCCCAAACTAGATTTTTCAGCCAGGGATTGGGCTGAAACTTTGCTGTTTCTTTTTACTAATAGACATAATTTGCTGTCATGTCCTTCATATGGGTCTCCGCTTGTCAGCCTAATCCTGTGGCATTATAAATGGTAATCCATCTCCCAGGGACAAGAAAGGCTAGCAGGGTTGTATTAATTATGCTCGTGGTTTGTCTCTAGACATATGCTTTCAGCTTGGCAAGTTGGGGCTCCGGTGAGTGGTGCAGTTGGATGCTCAGCTAGCGAACGCAATGGCCATTTAATGCAGGTACCGTTGTGTCATATGCAGGTTCTTAATTGCCATTTATTTTGTGCTCCGATTCTGCTGCGGAGCCTCATTGAACCTTTGGAGTTCTTTCAGAGCTGAGTGTGTGATTTATCTTTAAATATAAGCTTGAAGAGTTGCAGAAAAGTAGCAACTTGTCTGGAAGATATTTTGATCAAGTGATGGTTGACATAGGCAGGTGATGGTTTTGAAAAAAAAMCCCATTTTTTTATCTCTTGGAATAAATTTATTTAATAAGTATATTTAATTTGAAGTTGAACTGACTTTGAAGTCTCTGTTCCTGAATTGCCTAGAATTCGCTAATAGAAAACTAATGATAAAATCATCTGGGGTATCTGGAGGAAGCAGGAGACGGGGAGCTGAGTGCAGGATGGAGCACAGGCTGTGACGRAAGGCTGTGGATCAATGTTAATGTTATAAATGGTGCCCACCGTCAGCGTGCAGCTGAAGGCCTGTGAGCTGCGATAGCTCGGGCAGAGCGACGCCGGTCGTTCAGGAGGGGCTTTCAAGGAAAACCCAACGCTCTGGTGCCTGGGACGGAGGTGAGGCGACCCAGCGTGCACCTCCCCGCTGTTCTGCCCTGATCCCGTGCTTCGCATAGCGCAGGATCCGTGGGTTTGGCTGTTGCTCTGTGATCTCCGGGCATTGCTAGGTCAGACGGAGGTCCTGCCCTCTGTGCATCCGAGGAACCTTGCTGCTGCCCTGTTGTTCAGGGTGTGAGAAGCTGAGAGGGTTTGGCCAGTAATACTCTCCCAGGCGGCACTCTGAGGAGAGCAGCAGCCTGGCAATGGGTATTTCGGTTGCTGTCAGAACGGCGGCGGTCTCAGGCTGGCAGGTTCCCCTTTCCATAAGAAGGACGGCCCTTGGGCCGTGCCCTGTCCTGCCTGCAGCCCGGGCACCCGAAGGCAGAGGTGGGCAGGCACGCGGCGAGCGGCCCTGGGTCTGCGGGTCGCGTTCTTGCCTCTCTGCAGCTGGCATGCTGCGTGCAAAGGGCTGGAGTCCATCGCTAGCCTGGCTGGGAAGGCTCTTGGTAGCACCCAGAAACAGGCTGCCGTAGCTCGCTCCCGCTTGCCCTTGTGCAGCATGTGTACGTTATCACATATACCAACACGGCAATGGTTGCTGCTGCTAYGTATGTTTGTAAGAATGAGGGGGTACCTAGGAATGCCCCTGCCAAACTCTGAGTAATGTCTAAGGCATCTTTCAGGGGAAGAAGTGTTGATTAGTTTTTCTTCTSGTTATACTTGCCTCTAGAGAAGATTTCTTTGCTCAGATTTTTGAAAATTTTTTCTTGGTAGAGACTTGCTCATTTGTGAAGATAGTAATTATTTTGTGTACTTAARTAGAGGTAAAGACTTATTCCTCCCCTTTGTAATAAAAGTGATTGCAACAAGAAAAAACCCACACATTTTATATACCTCCTATCCTTTCCTCAGGAGGATACCATCCTATCCTTGTTCTCTCCATGGCATCTGTGTCTTCCTTGGGTCCCTTGTATGCCTGCAAATAYAGCCCCACCATCCTGTGTCAGGAAAACAAGAGACAAGAAGGGACTTAGGCAGCTCCTTTCTACCCCTTCCCTTGCTGCCTGAGCCTTAGTCCATGTGCKCATGCAGAGCAATTGCTCTAGCATTTATTTTCATGGTGCTAAAGTAGAAGGAAAGCTTGAAGTTAGGTACCTCCTTACATGAATGCTGATAATGCTTTGCATTGCAATCGTGAAAGGTGTTTTCACACCTCTGTACATTCCCGTATGATAAACAGCCATGCCACCAGATTTCATGGAGAAGCAAAGTATCTCTGGCGTGAAATAGGCTTGAATTAAATTATGSAACTGTTTGCATGAAATTTCATGGAAATCTGCTTTGAACTTTCACTTGTACAGAAAGCAGAATTATATTCAGTGTGGATTATATGAATACTTACTGAAATATTCTYTTATCTAACTTTACTTTGAAAGATRTCCTTAGAAAAACGCATTTGTGTCGTTGATTCCCTGAAAAGGGGTACAGCTCATCTTTAAATAGTGGCTTTTGACTTCAAGTCTTCTGTGGCCTTGCAGAAATGTGAAAACGACCCGTCCTGTCTCCTGCCGAGCAGAGCCGGATGCCCGAGGCGCCRCGTGCCGCGTGCGGAGGACTTGGCCCCCCGGCGCCTTGGATCCGCGCGATGGGGACGGAGCAGCGCCGGAGCAGAGGGCTTGGCTTCGAAGTGTGAGTACCCATAGTTTTATCAGATCACACACGTAACCGTGCAGGTAAATCTTGCAGTTTTAGCTGATTATTGTAGATATTTGGAGTATAGTATCAAATAATTAATTTCACTCTATGATGTGTTGCTGGCTTTCCAACATGGATCGTAAAGGGATTTGATTTCTGTGTTTGGGCTCTTTATGCTGCTATCATGGCTCGGCATCGGTCTTGCTTATGATTAGATGCTTATGACGTGGATTGATTATTTATTACATAACTGGAGCACTGGAAAATTAATGTGGAGCCCTGTTCCTTTTTTGAAAATGGTGTCCTCAGTTTGCAGTTCTGATCATTAAAATGATKAGAAAACAATGATATGTCTAACAGCACGCTTTAATTACCAGATGACTGCTTTGTATTGGGTATGTTTGGGCCTCCACTAGCCAAAACCAATGGCAAAGGAAGGATCTGATGTGTTTTAGTTGCTAAGGAGCTAATATAAGGAATGTAAAATACTGTGGTTTGTGTATGAAATCTACTGAGTTTAACAGAAGAAATGCCATCATGCACRTCCAATCAGCTTATAAATGCAGTCTTTCTTTTAACAGACTGTTCTATTGTACGTACTTAAAAATATTTTCTTAAATTGCAGCTTCAAAGAAATATTTTTCTATTATGAAAGCTAGTCCTAATTTCAACTTTGCGTTGTACAGAATAATGCAATTCACGTCAATAAAATTCTTGTGTTGTTCTCAAAGTCAGCAGTTAATTTCCATGTACTGATGCAGAGATACAGGGAAAGTATACATCAAAGTTATATATAAACAGTCTTTCTAAGCACATAATAAATGTTTATTAAAAGACATGCTTTGAGATATGCTCCTTATTTAAATCATATGGTATTTACTTTGTTCAATTTTTAAGACATTTTTGTCTCTATCTCCTAGAAATTACGATGGAAGAAACATAATGAGTTTGATTGTGCCTGCAAGCTGTTCTCTTTGGTCTTTGCTTCTCTAAGATTGTATTCTGACTTGGGGAATAATCTTTCCCCTCTCTGCAACTACTACTGATTCCCTAGTACCCCTGTGGTATATTTTAATATGGTATAACTTATTTTGCAATTAGAAGCAACTCTTTCTTCTTATGTTTTATTTGTTGGGCTTTCCTTTTGCTGCTGATACTGCTTATATATACATATATTTTTTAAGTAAGCAGGCAGGTAAGCGAGGGGAAAAGAGTGCATGATTTTCCTGATCAATTGCAATTAGCATGCTTCCTTTTTTAATGCCATGTACTTTTACCATATCYACTTTTTTAGGCTCGTGCTAGTCAACTCTTCTTTGATTAACTGAGGATTTGATTTAGAAATTTCCAATAAAATGTCTCATATTATTAAAGACAGTTGTAATAAAATTATCATTTTAGGTACACTATATAATTTAAACCTTAAAAACCAAACAAATAACTCCCTCCCCCCCCAAAAAAAAAGCACAACCCGAAACTTATTCAGAGTTTCACAAGTAATCGGAAACACATTTATATAKGATTTTGTCAAAATCATGGCTTTTTACCCCAGCCAAGTTGACTGAGCTACTTGCACAAATGAAAAGAACAAGAGTTAGTTCTTCCTCTAAAAGCAAATTCAGTTTTCCAGGCTGCATAACTGAAAGATCCTATCCAGAAAAACATGACAAGCGTGGAAGTGGTTTTATTGAGATCAGACTCTTGCAGCGTGCTCTGCTTTTACAGTACACGTAGAGGGGGAAAAAAGCACTGGCACCGAAGTTCGGAGCRAAGGCAAAAGAGCCGCAATTCAAAGCCTGTAGGTTTAGGCTGGTTAGTGTCGTGCTGCAGAACCTGAGCTCTGGTGCTCTCAGTGAGGGCTCTGCTTTTTTTATTAGAAGCTGGAAAACTATTCTTTGTGCCTTCARTTAGGCAAAGAAGAGTTTATAAGAGTGTCCTAAATAGTGGGACGTACATGGTGTGCAACAGCAGCGCTGTGAATGCCTGACCGGAGACAGCCTTTCCCTAGCAGATGGAAGTGAGAATATGAGAACGCTCGACAAAGAACAAAGGGAAAAGGACACGCAGGAGAAAGGGAGATTAAGGGAGCAAAAGAAAACAGTCGTGCTTATCGCTTTTCTTTTCATGAGCAATAATCTGAAAATAAATAAAATTCTAGGTGGAAGAAGACGACTTTTTACCTCGGTATAGTTCAGAAAAGGATGCCGACGTTATTAGAAATTAATTCTGATATTATCTTTTGAAGGTCATGTGAAATTGTGCCTCTTAGATGTAAACTACAAGCTAGGTATGTTCTCTGTGCAGTTGAAAGCAACATGCTGCACTAAATAGAGTGAAAACTGTTCAGATTAGCTTGGATGAAAGAATCTGTGCCTTCAGTTTTACTGCATCAGGATGTGTTTCTAAGTGTAACAACATTAATCACCTAGTTTACCCTTAGTTCTCTAAAAAGAGAGAACAGTAGTTTGGGGCTATTTGTAATTACAGTCAAGGTATTTCAGACTTCATTAATATTTCTTCTTATCCTTTGAAGAAAGGGAAAAAGTAGCACAGGGAAAAAGTAGCACTTTGAAGCCGATGATGCATTTTATTCTTCTCAATCTATATTGCCCCTTATTTCCCTCCGTGGACACTTGATTCTGCTGTTATTCTGTTTCCTTCGTTCTCCCTGCAGCCTGCCTCCCTTCAGTGAGTCTATGCTGTGTAAAYGGCATGTTTTCATAATTTTAAACCTTAGGATCTTAAAATGCCCATGCGGACCTGATTAGGAGCAGGCTGCTGCCTTCAAAGGTGCTGAGCTCCAGGGGCTTCCACGGAAGGGAGMCGTGGTGCTGGGCACGCTGCAGCTCGCTTCCTGGGAGCACGGGCTCGTTTATTTTAGGAACTTAAACACCCATTCGGGTGTCTCAGGTCTCCTTGTTTGAAAGCATGCCTTTCCACGGGCTGCTTGATACTGCTCYGTTCTAAAACTTAATTTGGCTGCTGATGGGACTGTGCTGGGGCAGGTGTGAATATGCCGGGTAGGAATGAATGGGGTACCCTTGGCTCATAAAATAAATGGATGGTTCCTTTTGGACTTGAAAACCTGACCTAAAATCTAAGGCACATTTATTTCTACAAGAGCAGCTGTTTCTTCGGCATATGCAGATACTGCAGCACTTCAGTTACTTTATTTTCGATTTGTTACTATAAGGGCATTTGCTGTTTGACACAAAGTTAACCCCACACAAAGGTTGAATTATCACAGCAAAAATATTGGAAATGATGGCTTTTCTGGAAAGCTTACCTGAAAACAAGCAAAGYACACAACCTAATTGTCCTGGCAGGCTCAAAAGTGTAAAAGTAGGTTTTTAGATGGGAGCTGGCCTGAATAAAGGGCAGTGGGATTAATGAGGTTCTTGCAGATGTGATTGGGCTTCCTGTAGAGCCCGCAAACCCGGTTGGGGTCGGGCTCTGCAGAGGTGTGGGGTCCCGTGGGCAGCGCAGCCAGGGCCGTGCCCTTGCGCGGCACTCGGAGCCCCGGGAGGATGCGGCGCGGTCCAGACGGGGGTCTGGGTGGGACTCCGGGGGCCGCGGGGCTCTGCACAGAGGCTGAGCCACAGGCCTCGCGGCGGCGCGGGGACCCTCCTGGCGCTGCCCGAGTCRGAAAGGAGAATTCCAAAGCCCATGTTACTGTGCAGTGATAAATAACAGTCTGTAATTGAGAATCATTTCTCTTCTCATTCATCACTTAAGAAACAGCATAATAAATGGGTAAGTGAAATAGGAGAATTATGGTCTACAATTACTTGTAATGCTATATTTTTAAAAACAGATTTCAGGTTTGCAATGGAATAAACGGTTAGAATAAATTCAGATGGCTCTATCCTAAATCTTTTTTATATCATTAGTACATTTTAGTGTATGTTGCAATTTAATTTATATTAATTTACATGACCACTTGTCTGTTACAGTAGACAAAAACTTCTATCACAGTTTTTCTGATTGCTGATGAGTTGAAGTGATTTTTGATATTCATTGCTGTGGAAAAAAATCCATAAGATTGTATGGAACAAAGTATGAATAAGGAGGGGGGTGAATTTCCCCACTTTTCTTAGCTGGGTATTGGGGGGTTGCCCTCAGTTGAGGGACGCTGCAGCCGTGTGTAGCCAGCCCTGTTTCAGGTTGCTGCTTTCGCTTTTTGTTTTAAAACATTAATGCCATTCTGTGAATGAATTGTCACTGCAGCTTTCAAAAACTAATTTAGCCTTGAGTAATAACTGGGACAATTGAAAAATACTTTGGAAACCTTATGGCAAATTATGCTTAAAAAAAAACCCCAAAACCAAACCCCTAGGCAACCAAACGGCTTCCTGGGTTTGTCTTTGTGCGGGCAGGACTATCAGCTGTGTTTGCCACGGGGTAAATGGCCTTTCCAAGCGTCCAAGGAATATTGTTAACTTATTGGTACAGATCTGTCCCATATAGCAGTGCTTTCAAGTATTTGGGCCTGTTTGATGCTGTTTGCTCTTCACTCCTCTTGTGCAGAGCTCTCTGTCATTAGGAAGCTGCACAGACTTCTGTTCCTGCACGGTTTGGGGCTCTGAACGTTTTGCAGAAAATCGTAAAATGGGAGGGTAGGGTCAGCATAAYGACCGTCCTTATGTCCTTGTATTATCCCCCTTCATCAAAAGGAGATGTGCTCTGCTTCAGGKTATGTGTTTTTCTTGATTTAAACCGTTTCCTGTTTTTGCAGCCGTGGCTATTTGGTGCTAGTAAAGAGTTAAGAATCGAGAGCTGGACCTGGAGCAATAGYGGGTCCCCTGACGCCAGGGGAGGGCCAACAGTGCTGGCACTTGGGTGTTTTCCAGGCTTATTTTAATCTAACCGAAATTCCCTCCTGTACCAGCAGTAACGGTGGGGAGGTTTAAAAGGGTGCATGGGGAGGGAGGTACTGGAGGGAAAACACATAGACATGAGGAAGGGCTCCATTTCCCAAGACTCCTGAGCAGCAGAGGGGCTGTTCTGGAAACACGCAGATCATAAAAACAAGTGAACATGGGCACGTCTTGCTAACAAACAATGTTCTGGCGTCTCCGTCAGGAGCAGCCAGCCTGTGACCCGCAGCGACAGGGTGACCCGCAGCGTGCCGAGTGGGATGCCGCCCTAGGAGGCGGCCTGGGCTGGCGGGAGCTGCYGCTCGGAGCCCAGCCCTGCGCTCCCGGGGCCCAGCTGAGCCCTGAGCAGGGGCCGCAGGGAGCAGCTGGCTCCAAACAGGGGGAAAGGAGCGGGGGAACAAGGAAAAGAAGCATGGAAGTGGGAYGAGCGGGTGGGAAAATCTCTCCTGCCTCCCACCGTTAGTAGGAGACCGGGACTCCTCTTTTGTTGCGTTTTCACCCTGTAACTTAAAAAAAAAAAATCCCATTTATATGCATCTTACTGGAGTTCTGCCTCAGGCTGTTGTTCCTAGGAACTACCCGTATGCAGCCACGTACACTAGCTCTATGGAGAAGATGATATTTTCAGTTCTCAGTTCAAGGAGTTTCCAGAGGCCTCGGAATCGCTGGAGTGTCACGTGTGCCTCAGGTGGCTGCTCTGCTCCGAGGCCTCGGCAGCGGCGGGGACGCGGTCCCCATGGGAGCTGCTGCGGAGGCAGGGCTGCTGCGGTGGGCTGCGAGCAGAGCTCTCGGAGAGGGCCTTGCGTGGTCGTAGCGCCTCCATGGCAGGGCCCCTCTGCTGGGTCKTCTTGGAAGGTTTTGGAACTGCCGCATGATTAAAGGTGTTATGGATACGGGCTGAACCACTGCGATAACTCTAACGGGGGATGTTTTAGACCTCAAAAACAAAAGCCCTGGAGCTTTAGCATCTGTGCTTGCAACTAAAGCTTCTGGGTGCTGGGCCTTGTAAGAAGGTGCATTCTGAAGCTCTTCAGGATARTTTTGAAATGCAATCTTTCAAAAAATAACAGGCCATATTAATTGAACTCCTTATTTAATCTGAACTTTTCAAAACATTGCCAGTTAGAAATGGGTGCTGCCTTCCRCAGGTTTGGAAAAAGACCTTTGTGCCGCATATATCGAGATAGTCTCAGCTCTTTCAGAGGTCCTGCTCCTTGAAGAGGCCCCAGTCTAGGGGGCATATTTCTGTTTTAGTGCCAGAGGATGGGAAAGAAACGTATATGTCTGTATACAGAGCGTGAGCCACAGCACCAATAAGGACTGCAAGGGCTTGTGATGACGAGATGTATGTGCGTGTGGCAGTGGCATGTTGGTGGCACAGTGCAGCGATGCGGAGCGCGTCCTGCGCCCGTGCTGAGGCCCAGAGCTTGCTTACCGGCCCCGTCCTGGCAGTGGGGTTTCCTGTAGCTGCGAGTAAGGTGCGCGGCGGCGGCAGGCGCCCGATGCACCCGTGCAAGGCACAGGGGTGTCGAGCGGGCTGTTCTGCCTAGATTTACGCTGATGCACTTCTGATGAACTTCAGACACTGCTGCTGCTGCTTAGAAAGCAAAATGCTCCCACGTCTGGAGCAGTGCTAGTTTCCTTGCTTAGCGTATACWAATGTTGCTATTGCTGCATCTGTCTATAAGCAGAAAAGTGTTTTTCAGTGCCAAAATACTCCGTGTGTAAGTGAGCGTGCRTATTCTGTTGAAGTGCAGCTTTGCAGGCTGCACAAGTCTGAGCTAAGGGAATTTGGCCACAGAGTAGTGCTGGTTTTTAAACAGAATTCCCTCTGGTACCGAGGATGTGAACATGGCTGGTGGAAAACAAAGCGTGCCCCGGTCAGCACATAGCTTTGATGTCATGAGCCTGCCTTGGTAGTGTCGATGGGGCTCTGGCGCACATCTTAAAGCTTTTAAATGGTCATAAGAGCAGCAAGTTGCAGCGCTGGATGTCAAGAACAAGGGCTGCGTTGTTTGCCCCGCTGGCCGGTTCCGAAGCGCGGGTGGGTGCAGCAGTTGGGTGGGTGCTCATGGGCGCTCGTGGTGCCGCGGCTGAGCAGGGCGGGCCCGTGCGGGGCTCTGCYGCGGTGCCTTCCCTCCTACACACAGAGTGCCCTCAGCAGCCCTGGCAGCGGCACCGGACTTGCTGCCCGGGCAGGACCAGGGCGCTCAGTGCGTTATTTCTGCAATAAACCCACAGCCGGGGCAGGTGACTTTGTCAGTAGTCAGGGCTGCTTTTCCTCCGATAGAGCAGGGATAGCGCGGCTYGTTTGTGCAGGGGGGTCTGCGGTTTCCGAGCGGCTCCGTCCGTCCCGCGTTGGCAGCGCCTGGGCTGACGAGGACGGCGTTTCCGCGCGTCCCTGTGGTGGTTAGCAGCAGCGGAGTGTGCGGCACCCTTGCTCTCCAAGAGGTTAGCCCGGCAAGCAGCACAGCTGCCCTGTGCTCCTCACTAAGTGTTTCCAGGATGGAGCCTTAAYGCAGCACTTGTACAGGGCTTGCGTGGCATTAACAATCCTAGGTCCTGAACCTGCAAACACTTACGTGTTTCAGTAATTTTATTCTTGAGAACAGGCCAATAGTACTCACATGAGTGCAATTACGGACACGAGTAAGTGCTTGCAAGATCAAGGCATTAGTTTTCAAAGAGACTGTAAACTCTGTAGACCATAGCAAAATTACATATACTGCAATGACCTGTGAAATTGTCACGTAGTAAGTTATGCAAGTGAACTACTCAGTCCTAGTAGCCAGTTGTGCAAAGGTTTAAGTGAATGAGTAGCTTTACCCGTGGCAGTAATACCACAGAAAAGAGTGAAATGATACGGGACTGCTTGTGAGAGGAAGGTTACTGATATCTTTAAGTATTTGCAGGGCTGTGCCTTAGATTCTCCTGTTTGAGCCTGTGTTTCTGTTCCACATGCTAAAGCAGAAGCRTAGTGCCAGGATTCTGGCTCCATGGAGTGTGCAGAGTGGCTGCGCAGCGCAGAGCCTGCCCAGGCGCTCCGAGGTCGAGGAGGAGCTTTCCGCGGGCTGCACTGAGCGCTGGATCAGGCCCCATGCCGAGAAAATGGGCATCTTTGGTGTGTTCGTTGACAGAAGCATACCTATTTAAAGCCTGTAAGCGCTGAATCATGTTGCTGCCTCAGAAATGATGTAAGGGCATTTGTTATTCCCTCTTTTATTTGGCTCTGTGTTGGGGTGAAATGTCAACAGAAGACCATTGCTGAGGTAGAAAACCCAAACTCCTGTTTATAGATTGTCATATGCTCAGTATGCTGATCTTTTCATTAGAAATAATCATCATTTCCTGTGTTTAAGCAAGATAAAAAAAATAGGGAATGTTTTCTCTATGCGTTCTTTCACATACAAAGAGGATAACATAAAAGGCAATAAAAGTAAGTGATCTTTTTCATATTAGGGATGGAAAAATTCATTTCTAAAAACAGAGCAGTGTGGTAGACATTGGTCATCGATAGCCTGAAGTCATGAAAAGCCGTGTTCATAGCTGGGCAGAAATAGCTCCCCAGAGGAGCAGCTCTCTTGGGTTGGCGACGGGGACGTTTCCCCGCAAACCGCTTAATTCCTCCTCTCAATTCCTCCTCCTCCTCCAAGCGTTCTGTGTTTAGCGTGTGCTGTTCAGCCAGGGCCCGCGATGTGGGCCAGGGGGTGTCCGTGTGCTGAGGCAAGCCAGGCTTTTGATCCAAAGAGTTACCTGAATGTAAGAGGTCAGGGTCTCGCAATTCAGAAGTGAGGTGAATAATTCCTACTGTTCAAGAAAGTTCTGTAAAAAAATTAAAAATTAAGCATTTAAGTGTCACGGATTCTTTTTAGGGTATTATTGGAGCGTTATTCGGGGACTGGTATTATACTTTGTATACTTCGCTATGGGAGCTTTTTAATATATGCAGTTTGGAAACAAGGAATGGGAAGTAATTTCTGCTTTCCTAAATCTACTTTCCTGGTAATAAGAAGAGCAACCATATTTTACCAGATTTTTACTATAGCTTTCCACAAGATCCTAAAGTTTATTAATCTCCAAAAACTATTTTACCCAAAGGAAAAATTGCACTGATAACCCTCTACAAAGAAACAAGAGTAAAGAYCTTTCTTTCTTTCTTTCTTTCTTTCTTTCTTTCTTTCTTTCTTTCTTTCTACTCAGAATTTTAATATGTTGACTAGAAAACAAATGGCTGATGAAAAGTGAGTATCAAATAGAGGGTATCAAATAAAGAAAAGCAAACTGAATTCTAAATTATTTCAACAAAATGGTGAGATAATTATAGCTAAAATATCAGACACTAAATCTTCCGTCAAAACCCTGGCTTTAAACTGTTTACTATGKTTTTTTTTATTCATGTAAAGTAATTTTGATAAAAAGATTCAGTAAACACTTTAATAGGATGGAGATTGTAGACTCATTTAAAAGCCTGAGCCTAGGGTTCCTCCTTCCCCTATCAGTGGATTTTCGGGCAGTAAAGTCCCTAGCAGGGTTCAAAATACAGTGAAACAGCTCTGAGATCAAAACCACTTGAGCTCAGTAATGTTTTAGGAAGACTGAAAGGAGAAACAAAAACATTTAAGAGCAATAATGCTTTTAATTTGCTTGGAAAAAGATTAAAAAGTGAAGGTCTCTTACGTTTTGCTGAAATGAAAGGGTGTTTAATCGATTCTTAYACATGTTTTTAATGTTAATTCCTAGGGATCAAAAATGAACCCACAGGGTTTGAATGAAATGCTTGATTGGATATTGCTTTAACTTTAATAGGAGATTATGTCCAATAACAATTATTTTATCAATAAAATTGTTGTTTTAGTTTTTATCTAATTTTTTATAAATGTGTTTGATTCCTGCTTGGGGAAGTAATTTAATTTGGCATATAAAGGTATAAATATGAATATTAGGAATGTTATTATGAATGTTACAGCATTGCTGCTGTTCCCTTTGATAATAATAGATTTCTTAACGAGAAGAACAGAATTTTTAAAAAGTGATATTAGAAATAAAGCATTGATGAATGGTATTTATCTCCTGAACATTTCTGACATTATTTGATCTTTATATTTTTTTGTTGTTGTTTCTAACTAGATATTTCAAGAGTTCTTTCAAAGTGTTTTTTAATGTTACTCCACAGTGCTTTTTATCTGGAAGTTTTATGAGGAGATGGCTAATATTTTATAAAAGTTACGTTCAAAGAGATCGTGGCATAAACATTTGAATTTCAGAATTGATTACCTCCCTTCCTTTTGCTCTCCTGTTTGTGAATTGGTCAATTAATTTCCAGAGGGATATGAAAAATAGGTTTTAGACAGAGATAATCCACTGTAATCCCAAAACAGAAATTGGAGGACAAAATGGTCACAGCAATAAATTATTCTTTTAAACATTCTTGTTACCTCGATTCCTCCAAAATTTTCCAAATCCCCTGCTTAAGGTCGCAGGAAATACGACCCCCACCAAAACGTTAAAATGAGGCAGTCGACAATATGTAAAACTCCGGTGGCAGTTTGTTTTAAATAACACTTTTTAATTGTGGCCAAGCATGTGTGTGCTCGCAGTTTGCGAGTGCCTTATAACAGTGGAATTGCTGCCGCTCTCCCTAGCTCGGACCTGCTGTTTTCGTTGATTAGATAAAGCTTTAAAATATTCCAGAAAGTTCAAAGTTGGCTGCAGTCATCATTTCACATCAATTTATACAAAAACATGTGCTCTTACAGGCAGATGTGCACAGGCCAACTCCCGCAAATAAATTTCTGTAGGTAGGGGGTTTTAAAGGGAAGGAGGTGGAACTTTTTAGGCAGGAACTGCTTTAGTGATTTTTTTTTTTTTTAATTTCCCTCTTTTAATTTATTTGGAGTTAGGAATGACAGATCGCCTGGCTGCACAGGGGGGACGTTGTGTCTTCTGCAGTCAGCCCCGACGGGTGTGGGGACAAATAAATTATCTGCCCTCGGCTCGAGCCATCGCATCGTGTGCTCGTGGTGCTCTAGTGTGATGTTCTAACATCACCACCGAGACGTGYGTGAGGTTCAGAGCAGAGAAGATAAATGTATTGGGAACAGAAAGGTGCCAAACGCAGGCAATTACACAGCAGCCTTCAATAGGTGCRGTAGTGATGCTGGCAGGGCTCTGCTTTTAAAAGGACTGTAGCATAATTTGTTGGTGCTCGCTAAGTTTGGATCGGCTACTATGTTTGCTGGGGTTTGTTTTGTGTACGACAGGTACCTTATGGAGGAAAAGCTGCGTTTCCAGTGCATTACCCCGCTCCCCTGCAGGGAGCTGCTCGGCAGCAGGGACGTGGGTGCTAAGTGTCTGCTAGGAGCTCGCTGGGAGGAAGGAACAGGGTTGTACCGACCCTGGCCGCGMGCACCCAGGGCACGGAGCTCAGGAGTGATGCCCTTCAGCTGTCTCTAAAYAGAGTTAAAATATTGAAATATAATTAAAGCGGATTATAGCTGAGAGAGTTGCAACGACTGCGGCTGAGTCTGGTATTCAGAAAGGGTCCGTTTGTGGTGGTGCTGAGGTACATTTGAACCAAACTGACCTTTTCGGGYAGCTGGTGTACAAACAGGGAGTGATTACCGCTAACTTGGGGGAAAGTTTTAGTGCAAACTGAAAATATTTGTTGTAGAACAAACACGAAAAAATGAAGGGCTGGCTGGCTTGCTTGATTAAATGCGAGCGTGAGATTGCATGCAGGATTTTGTTGTGCTGTGATAGAACTTATTTTACCAGTCACTTTCATAACCTTTAAACAGCCTTAAATAGTACATATGAAAAACACATTCATAACAGATTCCCCGCAGGGAATTTTCTTTGGTTTAAGAAAATTTTATTAAAGATTGGCATTGCAAATAACATTTTTCATAACTATATGTAGACCTGTTAAAATTTTTATTAAAACTGGAGTTCGGCCTGTTCTTTTTCATCATTCTATCAGATATTAAACTCCAGCAGCAGCTGTAGGAAATGGAGAAAGGGATTTTCAGAGGGATTTGAGTCTCCCTGTCTCTGTGCCTTTAGTGATCATATTATCATAACTATCACACATAACAAAGCTCTAAATCTGTAATTCAGATAAAGTAGTCAGGACTTTGAAATACAAAAATCCAAACATATGCTGTAACATTTTTTTTGCAATGCTGGTTCCTTTAACATGGATTTTGTAAACTTGGAGAGGTATCCAACAGATTTTGTATACTAACACACACTAAACGACACTCTTATTTAAACATTTGATGGAAATTTAATTAAAGGTACGTTCTATAGTACCCGCAGTCGCTCCACTAAAGGGTACCAGATACTGTTCCATCAAATGATGCTCAAACCACTAAAGGTTAATAGGAAACGATGTTAGGAGCTTTCCTTTTTTTTTTTTTCCCCTCTTTTTTTTCCCCCTTTGGAAGGGAATTATGTAAGGCAGGCTGCTGGGAGGCAATGCCCATCTCCTCGGCTCGCGAGCACGCGGCTCCGCACTGCGCCGGGCTGCAAGGGTAAGTGTGAACACAACTCGCTGGGGGACCTAAGGAGCGAAAACCGCCCCGTGGTAGAAGCTGGAGAGGCTAACTTTTAACGTAGCAGCAGTGTGGTACAAAAGGAGCGGCTCCCCAAGTATTTTAAGTACTTCTGGAGGCTTATTTACGTTGAGAAGGTGGTTTGGGAGTTAAGTGCCTCGGGAAAACAGGAGTTGTATTGTGAAAAGTTAGCGAAACTCTCCGTGTCGCTGTGAAGCGGGCTGGTAAATGAGCACGGGCGGATATATTTATTGTAACACTGCCTTCTGCTGGTCACACCTCATTTATGATGTAAGGSAGAGTGCTGCGGAACGGGGGCATGTTGTGTTTGTCTGCAGTTCTCCTCCGACGGGAGATGCGCGGCGCCCCGGGGATGCTCCCCGGGGATGCTCCCCGTGCGGGTGCCGGGCACGCCCGGGCCCGCGGTGCCCCGGGCTCTGTGTTGCCCGCGGCGGAGCCCCTTTCCTGGGGCTCCCCTCCGAGGACGGCGCTCGGGTCTCGCACACCCCCCAGTTCCAGCACCGCCCTGCTCCGTTAGTGGGTCTCTGCTCTTAGGGATAGTCCTGCACGGCTGGATTTTCTGCTCGGTTCTGGCTTATCCCTTGGCGGGCTGTGTGTGTCGGGGAGCACAGAGCAAGCACAACGTCTGCAGAGACGTCTCTGCGCTTGAGAGCAAGCGTCTAAATGCAGCGGGGTCAGGAGGCTGCTACGTCTATGTGTTTATGTGTGTGTTTAAGCAAGTGTTTGCATAAACTGTCCTTTTTGTTGGCAAGTGCTTTGTTTTTCCTCAGTCGGACATTCAAAATGTGCACGTACATTAGGATAATTCCTGCTTAGAGAAAAACACGGGGCTTTGAGTTTCTGTTTGTATTTTAATTTCTAGCATGTAAAGCACATCTTTTAWTAAAATTATACTGCTGTTAGAAACGCTCGTATTCTTAAACAGGCATAAACATTTAAAAGGTGCAACGTGCATTCATGTGTACGTGTCTGCCTATATATGAAATCAGGAAAAATATTACCACTGTCTACTAGCTTCACCACAATGGGCTGAAGAGTATAAAATGATACTATATTTAATTCTCCTATAAATATCTGATATTAAAACTCAAGTATATAATGGTTAAAACACACTTACTCRTGGAGAGCATTGGCATGCATGTCTGGCTGCCTACAGTGAAATTAATGACTCGATTGTGCAGTGTGGGAAAATTTTTATTTTACTTTGCTTTTCTTCAAGAAGTGAAATCCTGCTTTCGTTGCCCGAGGCTACATTTTTAAGCACCTTTATTACCGCACAGATAAAAACCCAGCCGTCTGACAAAACGCGTTCTGTTTTATTAGAAAGGATTACTTCAAAAAGCACAATTCTGTATATTCTAGGGGTAATTTAAGCACCAAGAATCCCTATTGTATGCCATATAAAAAGTAATTATCCATAATGCACACCAGAATTGCATTTTAATGGCCACGATATACCGGAGAAAAATRCAAATGGAGACATTTCCTTGTTTAAGTTTCTTGCCAGAATCTGGGGCCTTGCCGTGGGAATCCCGGGGGATTCGCGCCYGTTCCCGCCGGCGCTCGGCCCACGCGGCGCCCGGCCCGGGAGTCCTCCCCGGCTCACCCTGGCGGTGCTCTACAAACCCCCAGGTTCTGGTAATCAAAGAGCAGCCTGACCCCGCGTGCCAAGTTTCCAGGGTCCACAGCTCACCTTAGCTGTAGCAGTAATTAAAAAGTCTCTTCTGAAATGATAATAGAATGAGCCTTGGAAGAGCACGTATAGCAACGTGCATAATGAAATACCCTGCGCTCATACTAGGGCCRTGCAGCGTAAGGCCAACTGCTGCTTCCAGTGTGAAAGGATACAGAAAAAATCCCCGTAAGGTTTTAAGGTTTGCTGGGGCGAAAAAAGGTTTAGCRGCCTCAGAGCTAACCGGCATCTCCTCTGTGTTACAGGGCCTRCGGTTGCCTTTGCGCGGGTGGTGTTTGACCTGCAGTGTTTGGGGCTAGGGCGGCACGGGGGTTTCYCTGCAGACTCTCACTTTGGCCTCGGTGTTTTACTTGCGGGCACCCACCCGCTCGCTCGCGTGCACGTCCGTGGGCACGGCGACGGTGGCCGCGGGCCGCGGGCTCCGGCAGCAAAGCCGAGCGGCGAGCGACCTGCACGAGCAGCTCCCTCCCGGCGGCGCGCGCCCCGTCCCCTCGCGCTGCCCTTACACCCCAGCTCTCCTCCCCRCCTTCCTGGTTTTATTATTTTTTGCCAATGCCGTTTTTATAAATTTTTGTTTTCTTTTCYTTTTTTCTTTTTTGCATTGCTCTCGTGAAAGTCTCTGTGGATTCCGCCTTCCGCCTGGGATCGCTTTGTGCTGTGACTCAGCAGAATGTGTTTGCCTTTTGGCTCCTTGATTTTTCCAGAAGTGACTTTGTGCATATCCTCYGCATTTCAATTTTAGGGTAGATTTGTGTCTTTTGGCTCCTACTGTTAGCTTTCACCTGCATTTGTTCTTATGCACTGCCTTGTATTTCAGTCGGCTTTCTTTTAAATGGATTCTTGTAGCTGCTATACAGGTTGCATGATCAGGACATTAAGTAAATGGCTTTTTAGAAATTCCTRTTTCTGTATTAGTAGGAATTCCACGCTTATTCCTGGTACAGTAGCAGTCTTCTGATGAATTAGCAGGGTCCAAACATTTAGATAATCTGTGTGTGATCAGACTGGGRAATGAAACCTCGTCTAAAGGACTAGGACACACAAACAGAGAGCTCAGCATAGGCGCTTTACCAAAAGTACATATAAACAAAGGCAATAAAAATGCAGGGCAACTCTCGGTGTGGTTTTTGTTCGTTCTGTATCTGAAATTCTGAAACATTTCAGTAATTGTGAAACGGAGAAGTCAAATGCTTTTTGCCTTAATTTTTTTGAATTAACTTATTTACTAAATGAAATATGTTGYTTATGACAGAAAGGTGTTATGAAGTAGATAAAAACACTCATTTTGTAGTACTGGCTGCAGATTATATATCAAAACATTCGGATTACAGTGATTAAATATGTATAAAATCAGCATAATCCATTCATATGTTTGTAAGGGCCCAGAGTCCTCCAGAGAGAGCCACAAATCCACTTGATGCTCTTGAGTGCTGGCTKGCTTTTCCTTCCTCCCTCCCTGGCTGTACCTGGACTGTGTGTCAAAACTCAAGTCGACGGGAGCCCTGCGGCTCGCAGCCGAGCGCTCCCCGGCACCTTTATTTACCCASCCCGGGCCCGGGGGAGCCGGCGCGCCCCGCGTGGGGCAGGACACACGCGTTGCAGGCGCAGCCGCGGTGCCGTGGCCTGCAGCAGGCRGCTCGCGGCTCGGTCCCGCGGGGACACCGTGCCTTCTGGTGCCCGCAGGGGCTGGGAGCACCGCCGCGCTCCCACGCATCTGTCCCGAGCGGGCAGGGTACACGAGGAGCTGGTGCGCGCCCTCGGGGCGTCGCGCGGGTCTCCACCCGTTCGGCTCGCGCTGCCCAGGAGGACGCGGCTCTGCGGCATCGCGGGCCGGAGGGACGGAGCTGCCGAGACGGGGTTCCTGACGCACACGGCACCTTGGAAGGGCGCGCCCGGGATCCACAGTGCCAGTAGGAGCCTTACGGCACTGTTGGAGCAGTTACAAGGAGTGCTGGCTGTTAGGGCTCGAATTTTGTAAAGCAGGGTTTTATTGTCCTTTAAATAGCCGTGGCAGCAGTTTGTGTTGTGCAGGCACACCGTTTTTATTGCCGTGTGTTCCTGCCGGTGAAGTGCTTTTCCACACTCGCGTCCGTAGAGCCGAGGCACTTACCCAGGTGAACCCTTTCTGTTTGCTCTCTGCTGCATCGACGAGGCTAAAACTATGCAGCCTTTTCTGCCGCTTCTTCCTTTTTTCGTGTGTGCCCCCCCACTTCCCTCCTTGTTTTTGGTCCATGGCTTGGGGAGAGGAGGAGGGAGACCAGAAACATCGAGTGTTTGGCTCGGATAACACTGGCAGATCGGGTGTCCAAAAATGTTCTAGGCCTGCACATTTTTACATATGGTAAATTACTTCTAAAAAATAATAGTACAATTTCAGATCTCAAATATGCCTTTATCACGAGGCTTTATGACATGACATTACCAGTACATAAAGCTTCTATGCTTTATGTCGGAATCTGATCATATCAAAATTTCCTGCCGTATCATGTAACAGAGAGGCTTGTTCCTAAAAATAATGTCTCGAAATGGTCAAGGATTCATTAAAGCATTCGGGGGTGAACGCAGACATGAGTCCCTTTCTCTGCAGTAATCTCTTAAGGCTTGCTAGACGCCCTATTACAATCTCCAGTGTTACTAATTTRTGAAAGTTAGTTTAAAATACTAATCTCGGAATTGGCAGGCTCTTTTAATGGCTCTCCCGACTGCAACGGGTTAATTTTCGATGAGGGTCGGGTTTTATATGTTTATATTTTCTTAGCCTTGGTCAGGAGAAGTGGCTTTGCTTGCCCTTGTGCTGTGCCGGAGCGATAGGGTTTCACTCGTTTGAAAACCTAGCACATCCCAAGAGGGTACCTTGGTGTGGATTTCTTTCTTTCTGTATTAAATCGCTCATTGTCGCAAAGTGACTAGTGCTGCTGGGCTTTGAAAAGAACTTCTAAGCGCTTGAAAAAAAGCTTCTGTGTGGAGGATTTTCCAGGGCCGCAGACAGAGTACAGTTTGCAGCTGTTTGACTTGCGACAGCGATATGGATCTGATTGTATACAGTGCACTGGGAGCCATGGATGCAGCTGGAAGAGAGGTTATAAATTTTAAAAGCAATGCAGATTTGGGCCATTAATTGGCTGCTAATAAAAGCAAACTCACTGGGTTCGAACTGTGGGAGCCTGTGGCTCTGTATCTGATATCAGGAATTCGTACACATTACACAGTTTTAGTGATTCAGACCACGACTAATTGAAATATGAGGCATACTGATCAAATTTAGCAGTACCAGCATGCACTCTGGGTTGGGACTGTATGGCGACAAGGTAGCATTTATTACTTATTCTCCATAACACTGCCTGATTGAAATATCTCGCTACGTTGTCAGCAGAGGCCCAGCTGGGCTTTAGTACAGCTAATTAAGTCATTAAAAGGGAGGTCAAGCAATCTAACTCTTGCATACTAAACTGCATAAAAGTCTTTATTATATTTTTTTAATAAGCCGAGATTTGAATTTTTTAAGAAGTTTGTTTTAATAATAAATGTGTTTGCTGCCTGCCTTGTCTGCCGGGGCCRCCTTGGTGAGAATACACATTTGTGAAGAACGAAGTGAAAACTTTGAGGGGCAGGATAATTTAAAAACAAAACCAAAAAATGAATGGCTGAAAAAACGAGCGTGTTGCAGGATGGTRACAGAAACGGTGCTGGCCTCTCGCAGGTGGGCAGGAGCGGCTGGGCTCGGTGGCTGGTTCCTCCACTGCAGAACTGCTGCCGTGGGTCTGGTCAGGAGGGCCGCCCTGGGGAGCCCCGCACGAGCTGGGGCTGCTCGGGAGCCCCRTGCGGGCTGGGGCCGGCGCCCGCCTGTCCCGTGCTGCAGGCTCGGCTCGGAAATGCACCGTTCTGCCCCATACATCACCGCGCGGAGGTGGTCGGGGAGACGCCGTTGGGCGTCGTGTTTGTCCAAGGCAAACGCCCGAGATGAATATACCTGCAGTACTGTGGACTAGGGAGCGTTTCTKCCGAATTAGTCGTCATTTAGTGACTACCCGGAGAAGTTTGCAAAAATGGATGTAAGGGGTGGATTTGCCAATCAACAAATGATAATTCCTTGCACAGCTAATAATGCGGCTAGTGGTAAATCTTCTAAAAGAAGCAAGCCTTGCAAGCAAAGGCACTGACATGAAAATMGAGAGGCTCCCTCAAAGCAGACAGTAACCGCTATGGAGCGGGAAAACRGGAACCAAGGAGGTGAATATTTCTAGTAGTAGCAGCAAATAGATCTTACTGCACTTCTGTTTCTTTTATTGACCAAGCTTTTACAGATTTATTAATTAAATCTGATAAGACTATACAGATTGTACTGTCTAAATCAGAAATATGGTACTTTTTTAAAAATAATTTTTTCCTCCCTTAGGAGAACTGCCAAGAATATGTGGTTAAGGATTTGACATAGAGGGAGAAGGAAGCAAAGGAGTTGGAGGAAATTTAATAAATGATCTTAGAGGTCAGCTGGGTAATATTTTTCTCTTAGAAAAATTTTTGTTTGGTTGTTGGTCTTCGGAGAGGAAGGTACCTTTTTTGGTGGGTTACAAAAATTTTAAGCTGTGCGTTTATAATTTGACACAAAACAACTATCTGTTTTCTGTGTTGTGCATTGACAGTTAATCTTTTGTTGTTGRTTATTTCTCAGCAGTTCAGATTTATTGGTGTTATAGTGGGGGTGGACAGCAGGTCTTGCACCTTACTGATCTGAGCGGGGTTTGCAGTGGCAGGAGCACCAGAAGATGCATCGAGAGTAGTTTTATGAACAGCAGGAGAAACGGCATGAGTGGAGCTGTACCGAATGGTACGTGGTATTCCAAGTGGTATTGCCGTGTGGATTCACACCTTTCCGTGTGACTGGTAGGGGCTGTTTCTTACCAAAACTACAGGTACTTGTTATGTACCTGTAGTAAGAATACTACAGGTACTTGATATGTATCAGTAGTAGGCAGCTGGAGCCTGTGATCARCGAGCCCTGAACCTTTGCTCGCTCTGGCTGTGGGCTGAGGGAATGGAGGACTGTGGAGCAAATGGGAAAGGGCTGCATGTCCCCTCAACCTTGTTCGCTTAGCAGATCCAGGGGGGTGGTTTGCTCGGAGCTGGGGGGGGGACTCAAAACCAGCAGCATGGGAACATCTGGCAGGGAATAGAAGTGGCAGGGGCAGGCCTGCCGAAAGAAGGCAGCCCCCCTCCGCGGCGGAAGTGCAGGAGCGTGGTTCTGGTCGGTTTATCCCTGCGTTTCTGACCCCCGAACGTGTCGAGAGGACCATGGTTAATAAGTGAAKGGGTGTACGTTGTGGCAGGCTATAACTGATCATTTATTTTGCATATTTATATTTCACTGTTCTTGTAAGTGCTGAACAAAAATGTACACAGACAGCGCTCCACGTCCTGCCGGAATCAATGGCAAAAACTCCTGTAAGCTTCTACAGGGTCAGGATTTCATCTCGGGTGTTAATACAGTCATTTCCATTGTAAATATGCTGCTGAAATTGATCCTTTTCTGTAAAATTTGTATGTGATATCTGGAGTTGAAACTTCCTTGGTGATCTTTTTTTTTTTAAGTTTAAAAAGGCCCGTTTAAAAAACTATTTATTTCTTACCGTTAGATAAGAAATTATTTGATGCCTTTTGTAAAGGAGTGCTTGGACAGCAGATCTGGGCTGTCTGGGAAGGGCCTGAGGTCTCTGTGTGTGTGTCTGAGAGCCAGGAAGGCTCGGGGTGGCTCTGCGCCCTCGGAGGCRGTGGGAGCGTGTCCGGATGGGGACGGAGCGTCTCCCTCTCCTCCTCGGGAAYGGGCAGGCACCACCTTTCTAAATCATGTGTCTTCCTCGGGGCTCCATGGAGCTGGCTCCAGGAGGCAGTTTGTGTTCTCTTGATCTGAATATAGGGTAAGCGTCGTGATCTCTTCTCATTTCTTTCTCTTGTTCCTCAATTCCAGCATACCGTGATCAGGGGAGATGCAGGGTGAATGCCCTTGAAGACGTCTTCAATAAGCCATGAGAGTTTTTATGCACAGGGCTGGCTTTCTGTGCTTTTGCCTCCCAGGAGACAGTTCCCTGCTGGAGAACGAGTATCTCCAGACCTGGATCTCCTGGTGTCTCTCAGCAAGCCAGTACAACGGGGTGACCAAACGCAGCGTTTCTGACAAGCTGTGCCATTCTTCTCAAGCGACCGACCTGCTGAAGAGTTGTTCACGTTACCTTGGTATTTCTGACTGTGATGGCCGTGAGGCAGCCGCCCGCCCGCGTCGGTGACGTTCTCCTATACCCAGTGCCCCTAACCGTGCGCACGGCGAGGATGGAGCCGAGGACAGTTAAAATCCATCGTCTCTGCTGGGTCGAGAGGGTCCCCAGGCGCTCCCTGCACTGTGCAGAAGCATCACTTGTCCTGTGTGCTTTTCGTGCTGGCAGGCTTTGGCAATATTTGCCATTATGTTCCCAAAGTCAAACGCCACGGGGTAGAGTTGAAGTCTTTGTCTGAAAGTCTTTTTGTTCTTAACCGTCCGAGAACATAAAAAAATCAGCTGTGGCATTTTCAGTCGTCTCCTGTTTCAAATGCCGTTTTGGTCGGTGCTTTTATGACCAGTTGCTTGACAACATATAGATATAGTTACTTCATGCGAACAGGGCCCCTGTGCAGTGGGGCTGGGACGTGTTCTTCAGGGCATATGTCGCTACGCGGCAGTTCCCAGCCAAGGCAGTTCTCTAGGGGGGCATCTTTGCTTGGGGAAGTGATGTTTGCCCCGAAACCCTTCCCTGACAGCCCCTCTAGGTTGTCTCTCTTTTAGGATCCAAGTTGTATGAATCTGGAGYGTGCTGGGCCTTGGTAGTGCCATGCTGCGTGCTCCAAGCGTCTCTTGCATGGTTTTGCAGGGAGAAGGGAAGGAAATGGCCAAAGGGAAATATCCACAAGCGTTARCAGGCTCTTTTGCTAAAAGGCCTATGGCAGGAGGGGTACTAGTATAAAAGAGAAGTGAAAATCAAAGGTGCCAACAGAAATACACAGAACCTCAATAGTTTCATTGCATATTACAAAATAAATTGTGTTCTTTCCTGAAGAGATTCCTTTGAAAAGCTGCTCTATTCTGCAGGACTTTGGGATCTTCTTTTAGGAGAAAAAAAAAAAAAAAAAAAATTCATCCCCTCTGAGTGCCATATGATAGTTATGAGGAGGTGGGGAGCCTATAAAAGGATATGATTACACAGTAATTGCTGCTTTTGGGGGGACTAATTTCTGCAAAATCCCACTTAATTTCTGTAGAACTCCATCAATTTTATGCTTACAGTATTCCTTTTTCATAAGGAATTTGAGATTATTGTTTTAACCTTTTCCTGCCCTGAATGGACAGTCACTGAGTGCAATAGGGTTTTTTATTATTAGCTTTGCCTGTGTTTTTTTTTTTTTTTGCATTTCTTTTAACAGGGATTAGCCAGTAAGATTTTAAAATAAGTATATTAGTCCACAGAAAGTGCTTAAAGATGCTGCAGTTTTCAGCAATGAAGGCCTGTTGTTTGGGGCTGTTGCTAAAGGCTGGCAGAGTTTTTGTACAAGGGACCAGCCCTGGAAAATCCCAGGTGTAAATCCTGCAGTCATTTGCTCCTATTCAGGTGCTGGGTCTTTTACTCGAATTTGAATGACTTCTGCCATGGGCAAGCATCTTTAGTGAGGGAATTCTTTACTTAAATTGCAGCCGCCTTAGAGCAGATGGGCTTTGAGCGCTGGCTTGTGCTGATGTGTGTGCTTGCTCCCAAGCTAGCACCGACGTGGTTGTGTATAGGATAACCTGCCATATTCTCCTGTTAGCAACGGGCCGTTACTCTTTGTGTGGCAATAAAGAGGACCTAGGAAAGCGTGCTGGGTTAAGGGAGCCGGACAGCTATTTTCAGTGTTGATCCTGGGCGTTTTTTTCTTTAATGTGTAGAATATAGACCTGTGGGTCGCCGAGCAGTAGGTTTATACAAAGAAACGAGCAGTTGATGGCAAACACAGAGCTGATAGGTTTTCAAGGAGGACAAGCCCGCCGCACATGCGAGCGATGATCRATGTGTGTGAAATCTAATCCTGATTAAAAATGCATGTGTGAAAGCCCTTTGGCTAAGGCGCTGTGTCCGGCAGCGTGCTCAGGGCTCCGTTCTGTGGGAGGGGAGGGCTGACRCAGCAGCGCTTGCTCCGTTCCCTCCTCCTCCATCCCTTGCCGTTCCTCCAAGAGCTCTGGCGGATGCAGTGTGGGACAGTTGGGAGCGGACGGGGCGGCGTGAGGGGCTCGAAGGGCTTTGCAGGCTGAGCTGGGTAATGTGCCCGTGCGTGCAGCCCGGGTGTTCAGGTGAGGAGAGCTGGAGACCCGGGGACACTGGCGGCCGTTTGGCTGTTGCTGGGGCCTGCTCAGGTGTCACAACCTCACGTGTGCTCGCGGCAGGTGAGAGGGAAATGCAGCCGCTAGGGCTCTTCCGAAGCACATCCCGAGGCCTATGGGTGCAGGTAGGCACCCAAAGGGATTTTCCAAGCCCACATTTTTAAGGGTAYTTAGGCATTAATCTGGCATTGAAACACCTAATTCTCAATTTGAGAAGTGCCTAAGGGCCAGATTCCTAAAGATATGCAGGTCGTGGGCTGCCCCCGAAATCAAGCAGAAGGTGCCCCAGATGCCGYTATTTCCCAGGACAGTGCCCTTGAGTACTCCTGGCACCCTGAGGCTTGCAAGGCCARGTACACGCGGGTTGGGAGGGTGTGTGCCAGCGAGGGTGCACCGCAGCGTCACCCAGAGACCGTCCGCACAGAGCCCCTCGCCCACAGGGACGTGCCGTCCTTTAGCGCGCCTGCTCCAGAGCGGCGGCTGGCGGGATGGCAACCCTCCGTTACCTGCCACTCGGCCCGGAATAACTCTGCCTTCGTTACGTGCTCCTACCGAGTAGTTCTGGGGAATTACAGAGGTTYTGAGCGAGCAATGGTGGGAGCCGGGATGAGTACGGAGTGCGTTTCACGCAGGTGTTGCAAGGTTATCCCCATGACTTGACACTGCAAGCTCCGTGATGCTTTTATATGTATAAATGCCAGTGTGGGTAAGGCTGGAGAGCTCCTTGGAGTCGTTTGGCTTTGTTGGTGATACAAATCTGATTGTAGACCTCGGAGAGAGCTGAATGCAGAGGCTGAAAGCAAAATTTCCCGTTTTTCCTTTCAAACTTGATTTCGTGCAGATAGTTCAGTTTCAGACAAGCATCTCTAGAAGTAAACCTTCACGTCCACGTTAACCCTTGTTTCTACATCCGCCCACAGCCCCTTTACAAACAGTTCCGAGTGGTTCTGTGCACAGACAAGAGTCTGAGTTGCCGGCCCGAGGAGGAGGAGGGTGAGGCRCGCCCGTGCCACGCGGTGCCCGCCGTGCCGGCTGCTTGGTGCCTCTGCGGCAGGAGAAGGCAGGAAGCCGAGCGGGATGCGGGCAGCTCCCGGCGGAGCCCGCACSCTGCGGGCGGCCAGGGCCGGGAGCTGCTCCCTACAAACCTGCTCCTGCAGCCCTCRCTCACGTGCAGGATCCGTCCCCGAGAAGGGCCCGGGGGTGTGGCGCAGGCACTGCTGGCCTCTTGAGGGCATGGGCAGCGAGTAGAGGGGAGCTATGGGAGGGGGAGCTGGCTGTGGTTTTCCTGCTGTCTCCTGTCAGTGCTGGAGGGAGCTCGTTTGCCATAACTTATACAATTACCAATAGTCCTTTTTTTTTTTTAATTTGACGTTTTAAGAGCTGTATTGGGTAGAGCATAATTAATAGCAGTTCCTTGCTTTGGAGTTGAGCTTTAAGTTATATACAGCATAATTATGTCTGAGGCCTCCAACTTACTCCTTACCCTAGTAGGTGTTTCATCTGCGCTCTGCTGTAACCTGGCTCCTTCCRTACAGCAGGGCTAACCCTTTACCTGGCTACCTGGAGCTCAGAAACAYTGATTACATTTTGGGCTTTTCCTGCAATAAGCTTAATTATTTCCTGATGCTTTTACTCTCTTTCAATTATTTTGAGTTTCAGTTCAATATTAAGAGAAATAAAATGGTAGATGAAATTTCATAACAAAATATGTTGCAGGTAAAAACCAATGAATAAAAATTACTGTCTTCAAGACCCAGACCCACCAACCTTCTAAAACCTTTAAGACCCTGAATATTTTTTCTAATCCCTGGGTGCCTTTTAACAACTGAAACTATTTTTTATTTTTTATAAAATTGTCAATGGCTTTTCTTCAGATTTATTGGGGCTTGTGTTTAGCTTCAGTCCTTGTCTTTTGTGTTCSAGTGATATACCCAGTAATATTTCTGTATGTGTTTTTTTGCTTTTTTTTTTCTATTATCCTGATAACGGGGGAAATAAAAATGTAAAGAATGAAGACTCCACACATATTAAGGTACATGGCCAATTGCACAGCTCATTTGCTTATCGTGGGCGTGCGCACTGYGATGCACAATCAGCTTTCCAGTAAACGTGCAGACATTAGTGGCAATGAGATCGTGCTTATCCTTAGTGCTCTTATAATTTTACTTTGCAGTTAATTGTCTTACCAGGTTACATCTATATTAGTATATGTTTTCACTCAAATTCTAAAGAGAGTCGTGCCTCTCATTTATTTCCCATCTTGCCGTTGATATAAGCAGGGTTTTAATGCTGGTGATCTCTTTCTTAGTTACAAATACACACTGTGAGTGCTCTGAGATTTATATAAGAACCTGGAATTCAGACATGGGGTTTTACATTGCTGCTTCAGTTAAGATTAATTAGCAATTATTATTAATAAAATTCGCAGTGTGGATACAGTGTTGTCTCTGCAGTCTCTCTTGCAGTCTCTTTTATTTGGGCTTCAATATTGACAAGGCTGTGAATAGTGAGTGATGCTGTTGCTGCCACTACCATAAAAAAAGGGTATTGTGGAGAGGCACATGGTAGCCTGTAAATGTGACTTGTAATGCTCGTTGCTTAGGTAATAAGTAAATTTTCCAAGTAAATGTGTTTCTTCTTAACCCTAACCAGCGGCTACGGGGAATGGTAACGTGGCCACCGGCCTACAGTCCTTAGTTAAATCATCAGTTTGTTAACTGCTGTTTACAATCTAAACCCTCCCTCTGGAATGGACTTCTTTAAGGCAAAATGAAATAAAATAAAGGTAAGTAAAAGTAAATAGATTTTCCTATTGAAAGTTATTACTTCAGGAATGAAGAAGATGGATATTGATCCGCACCATCCTTTGCCATTACAGTCAGGTTCACATAGATAGCTCAGACACTTTATTCTAAGCAAACAGCCATTTTCTCTGCTGACTTGGATTCCAGTGAGAATTGAAAAAAGTAAAAGGTTTGTAAAAACATTTTTCTGTCCTTCTTACAGGGACAATTTATGTAGAAGTAACAGTTTCTGAGATACTTGCACCTGTTATTGATCTATTTCTTCTTTGTCGTGAACAATCTCCTGTTTTATAATACAGTTACCCTTGTACGCTGCCCTGAGGTGGTTATTCAGAGATAGTTTTACTGCTCCAAAGTCCCCGGGGGCTCCCCAAGGCCTCCAGGCGTTGGAAGGAGCGGAGGTCCGTCCGTGTGTCAGCCCGAGCAGCGTGCGTGTCCCGCCATCGTCACCGCCCTGCATGCGGCACCGGGAATTCAGGGGGCCCTCGGGAACCGGCCCTGGGAGTCCGCGGGTGGGAAGCAAAGCCGGCAGCAAGCCCCAAGGCAAGCGAGAACGACGCGGTCGCCACGGGCGCTCCGGCCCGGGAGCCTTGTGCTCCTTGTGCAAGAAACGCACCGGGTCTGAAACGGGAGTTAATTAGAAGCAAATGTGGTGTGGAAAAACGCACGTCCTCCCTTCACTTATTTATGTACACGGAGGCGTGCACTCCCATGCACRATTGCTTGCTTGTTTTAACATAATATTTCCATTCTTCTTTTGCAGCTCTGTTTTATAGTTAGAGATTAGTGCGTGACCTGTGCCTTCCTGACTTCAACTGATTGCTGCGGAGGAATTCTTTTGTTTTCACTTTTTATCACATCTTCTGACRTTTTAGCGAATAATATTTGACAGCTAGGAACATCTGCAAAAGTTATTGTTATCATAACTTGAGCTCAGCAGAGCTACTGTCGCTGGTGCTGAGGAGGGATCACGTTGCACAAGAGACGGGGAGTGCGTTTCCAGCCTCTCCCTTTCTTTCCTTAAGTTCTTGCTGAGTATCCGGGAGAAAGGCTTCGTTAGTGTCCTTTTTCATGGGTGAAGACACATGTTTAAAAGCGTTCTGTGTGACATTTATAGAGCTGGACTCAGTTTGCGGCCCGGCCAGGCTCTTTGATGAAGCGGCCGCCTTCCACGCGGCTCTCGCCCATGCCATGCAGTGACTAATCTTAGCTCTCCTGTTCCTCCCCTTTCTCCTTCTCTCCCTCTGCTGTTTTTCTTTCGGTAGTGTCCGGGRCAAAGATCTGCTGGTAAGCTTACAGCTGCAAAGTGGTTTGAAACAGGATGGACTTGGGAGTTATTTGTGTTGAGATAATTCCCCTTTCTTCTTCCTCGTGCTCATTCGGTATGCACCCAAGGAGGCCGCTGCGCTGCGCTCCCCTCGAAGGCAGCAGAGGCAGCCAGTCATTTATGTGCATATTACAGGATAAATCACCAAGATTAAGGGCAGTCGTTTTGGGGAGCCCGACAATTTTGCAACCAAAAGCACTTAAATAATTACCTTTTTAAGCAACTTTTATTGACTATGCAGGAGGATAAAAAGTAATCTTGCTTGTTTTAAACGGCGTGGAGCCCCCGCACGCCATTAACGGAGTGCTACATCTCTTATTTCGCTAAGATTGCGGGGGCTTACCGGCGACAGATCAAAAATGTATAAATTCAGGAGCAGTGGCTAGCAATATCCCGAGCCATTGTCAGCGGGCTTGTGCTTTCCCCCGCCAAAATATGTGGAAGCATGCATGGATTGTGCTAGATTAGCAGGAAGGGCTCGTTTCCGTGGCATTAGCCGGGTTTCTTAGCAACAGGATCATGCCAGCGCCGCGCCGCGCTCTGTGCCGCGGCATGTAATATCCTGGACATAATCTGTCTTTTAATTTTCTTTGGATTGTAGTGATATTACGGATACATGTGTTCAGTTAGAGATCTTTATTTAATAAGAAGAATGCTTTAGCTGAAGATTTGTACTATGTCAGGAGTGGGCAACTCGCAGTCGCGCTCGCRGAGGTTTAGCCCAGGTACAGCCGTGTCTCGCGCTGCAGATTGACAGGGAAACTTACTGCCTTCATTAAGATGTGGCTCGTAGTTCATATCTTCATGCTGCGGAGACGGGGATGCCGCCGGAATTCATAATAATGAGAACGTTATTTAATGTCAGATGGAATGCAAATTGCTTGTACAATTGAAATGTCATCTAAAACATGCCACCGTATGCAACACCACTTTATTATGAGTCACTGAGAGCAATATCTTAAATTTGGAATTGCACTAATCCTTCATCTGCTTTTGTTTACCTTTCATCTATAATAGAGATGTCGAATTTGCTGCAAACGGCATTTGCATGTTTTAAGTGCCTGCGCGCGCGGCTGGGGAGGCGTGGGAGAAGCCGGGGCAAGAACTTCCTTCTGATTTTCGCCGTCTTTTGGTTGTTTGCTCACAGCAAATTAATAGGAAAAGATAGCTTTCAGATACGAGACAAAGTGCCGTGTCAAGCCTTTTTGGAAAAGAAGCCGAAGCTTGTACAAGAGCGTTTGGTGATTTGAAGTCCGAAGCATAATGCGAATGGGGTTCTATTGATTAGATTGTAATTGATTTTCTTGGTAATTTGGCCTCGTACAGTAGTTTGTTTCATTTAATTGAAACAATAACAATAACTTTGCAGGATTAACTTGGTTCACAGTAAGATGACGTTGAGTGTATTTAAGATTTTTGGCATACTCTGCTTGGAAAAAGATATCCAGAACAATTACGTTGCAAATGAAATCCACGCCAGTGTGGAAAATAGCGTTAGTGTGCCAGAGCCGCCCGGCTCCCATTTTAAAAGTCTGGTCGAGAGAGAGGGCCCTTTTGTTTGGCAGGTCCCGTTGGAAATACTAGCAGYGAAAGCCCGGTGGTGGCATCTCCCCTTCCTCCTCCGGAGCTTTCCCGGGTTCCCGGTGGACGCTGCTGGCGGAGCGGAGGTGGCAGGAATGCCCCCGTGCTGTGGTGGAGCAGCTCCGCGCCGGGCGGTCACGGTTCCCCTCGGTTTGGCTGCTCTCGTAGCAGCAYTAGGAGGCAGGGATCCCCTCGCAGCCGAGCCCAGGGGGGAGGCAGAAGGCGCCGGAAAAGGCGGCAGCGCTTGGGATGTGCCCGTGTGCCACATTTGCCTTCTGACCCGTTTAGTCCAAGGAAACATCGGGAAAGATGCTTTAAAAAGCTTGCCTTGAAGACTAGTAGGAGCTCTTTAAAGGTGAAAATCTGTCCTTTTAGGAAATACTGCTTGCCAGAACTGTGTCACATTACTTAGAGGCAGGCTTATTTTCCTGGGCAAAGGGGTAACGGGAATGAGGTAGGGAGTGAAGTTTGCTCTGGCTGGAGGTCCATTCCCAAAGTCTGAATGTACCATGGCAAAGTCTGCCTCGTTCTGACCATGTCCTCGACTTGAGAGCCCGGCTCACGTTGGGGATGCACTTCCCCCTCGCCTGAGGACTTCAGGTTATCAAACGAGCTCGTTTTAGAAATTCTCTGTGTTTCTTGTTGAGTACTGTGCCATGGCTACCTGCAGGATGCCCTTGCTCCCGCCGCTCCTGGACCTTTCCTGTTCTTCACACAGGGACTCACCAAGACAAATGCAGATAGATGACCTCAGAGCCTAGGGCAGGCCGGGAAGCGCTTGCTTGCACTTGCTGTGTGATTCATTTGTCTGGAGCGTTGCCCGTGGTGGAACATTGAGGCCCTCCTTCTCTACCTAGGACACATACGGCCACTGTTTTGAGTGGGAAAGGTGGTGGCTCCAGAAGCCGTGCCTGGGGTCCGAGGGGCACTTAGTGCTTCAAACGCACGGTTGCTCTTGTTACAGACAGCAAACATTGTCTGGTTCCTGGAAGAGAAATGCAGTGCTCAAAGTGTTGGTAGAGCAGAGCTGTAGCATCATCTAAATGGAGCGGCACCATGACACATGGGGAGCAGGACCTGGTGGCCTAAGGCAGCATGTCAGTGTGTCTCGGAAGAGGCCTGTGTGACGCACTCCCATGTCTCATATATATGAGGTGTAATCTCAGGCACTCGTCCTGCTGCAAGGGAGATGCATAAGGCTGCGTCCCGGGGAGCTTTCCATTTATACCGCATCTGGAATTTCAGGCAGAGGTGGCGCTTCAGAAAGCGACTGAGCGTAGTTGTTCATGGGTTCTGCCCTGCGTGCAGCTAGGCCCGTGAACGTGAGACTGAGGGAGCTAACTGCATGGAGCAGCTTCGCTCATCGCAGAGCTCCAGGCTTGCTCGGTGGCTCCGGTTTTCCTCCTAGCTGCTGCAGGGGTTGCTGGTGCGACTGGTCCGCGTTGCTGCAGGAAACGGGTGCCGAAGCGATGCCGAGAGCGTGGAAGGCTCTGCCCCTGCTCCTGTGCCCGCTGCTGCGCCATGACAAGCGCCGGGCCCTTTCCCGGCAGCCTCGTCACAAACCACCGCCGCGTCTTCATTTGAAGCCTAATTGTGCCTGTGGCCTAGAGCTGTCAGCCGCTGCTGCGCTAGGCGCTGAGCAAACACCCAGGCTGATGATGGCCTCGGCTCTGAGGAGCTTAAAATCTTTCCAAGACAAGACCTCCCAGATAGATAAGACAAATACACGGGCCAGGTAGCAAGCCTCAAATGCACGTGAGCGTCCTCTTTTCATCCCGGGTTTTGTGGAGACGTTTCTTTTTTAACAAATATTCTGTAARCAGAAGGGTGCTCAGGGCTGCCTGTCCTTGAGCAAATTCTTAGCAGTGATTTAATAATGAATTAGCATCTTCATTAGTTTCCTCTCTGCCTTTCTGTAGGGGACGGACATGAGGAAATTGCATGGACCTTTTTTATACCTATTGTTAGCAAGAATATCTTAATTTATTGATTCTGATAACTGTCTATCTCCGTTTATGTGGTTGGAAGCCTTAAAATATTTTTACTGCTCTTGTCTTTCATTGATCTATATCAGAAGTCTCAAGTAGTTTCCTCATATTTTTAAGGCAACTTCATTTCTTTATCAAATATAAAGTTACTCGAGATTCACAGGTGTAATTCTGACCTAGTGTACTCACATACTCAATAACTGTCAGTGGGAGTTATCAGAGAAATGTTTGACAAATGAAGATGCTTCTGTGCTCCTGCAGCACAGATGCCAACACCCATTTCAGCTGATGCCTAGAGGGAGCCCAGCACCCCAACCCGAGACACTTTAGGGGTGAAATGTGRTAAGTTTAACAAAGCTGAGCAACACTATAACAGAATTTGGAATGTGAAGAGAAATAATGGCTTAGCTATTGAATGTGTAAGAGTAAAATGAACTTTTGTGAAGTGATGCTTTGGAGCCTTCTCTTGCCCATCTCGTCAAGGTTCTTTTCCACAGGTTTATTTACCAATCCTAGAGGTCTGTGATTTCTGAGAAATGTCAAAAAAACCACTGAGTAATCTCCTGGATGCAGTGAGATGGAGAGGAAAAAGGCTCTTAGATGAAACCAGAGCACCAGAACTATGTGCCTCTTCTCTCATTGATCAGGCTGTATGTGGGAGACTTAAGGGTAAGTTTTAATTTGCTATTCTGAAAGGTTTTATTACTACTTTTTGCAAATCATTTAGTCACCTGACTTAGAATCTATTTATTTCATATTATTACAAAAATAGTGAATCTTGTATCATGCAATCAGGCAACTAATTTCTGCAATTATTTTGAATATGTAAGGGTGAATAAGAAGATAGCCAGCACGTCCTTGCAAAGGGAAGTTGTATATCCACTGCATCTTACTATGAGGAGTTGGAGCTATAGGATTAATTAATTTCTTTCCTCRGTATAATGCCTCCATGACACACCTATCTGATCTTCATCTTTATCATTGACCTTGTAAATCGTCTTCAGTGAAATGCTCTTCCTTTTCTATTTGCAGTGCTCCGAAGCCTGCTAACGGTGACGTGCAGTATGCGGGCATTAGTGGCTTGCAGGGGAGGAGCAGATTCCAGGGACTTAGTACTYGCATCCCCACCGCCCTTTGGCTGAGGTGGAAGAAGGTTCAAATGGTAACAAGTTGGYATTTAGGATGTGCATTTGTGTGTTGAATGTTTAGTCCCAAGSCCCTGCGTGTCCTCAGGAGGGCCCAGCGCTTGCTTGGTGAATGAGAGCAGAGGGTTTGCTGGCGAGGGAGCTTGTGGTCATTCTCCACCGGGCCGTTGCCCAAAGCCCAGTGAGGAGCGAGCGCACGGTTGTTGAAATGCTCCATTTAGCCCCATATTTGTAACTCGTTTATGTTTCAGATGTTGTCCTTGTCAAGACTGTGGTAATAGGCGTTATATTTTTCATTATGTGCATCATTTCAATTATTAGTTTGAATTGCCTGTTTTTTTTTTTTTTTTTTAAATTGGTTTATTGGTGAGCTGTAACCAATGATTCCAGCCAGTTTCTATCACCTGTATAAACTGGGCTAGCATCAGATGTGTTTATTTTTACACGAATCACCGAGGGATTTCTGAAAGGCAAATTGACTTTAGGGACCCTTATTATACAGGCTTATTTGTGTAGATTCTRCCTTTTCAAAACACGGCTATCACCGAGTACGTAAATACACATCTCTTGTGGTCACGAGCTGAGCTGTCTAAACGTGTSCAAAGACTCGGCCTCCAGAAGCAGTTCTGCTCCTTTGCACACGAAGGGGTCATTCGAAATGAATGAAACCATCAGTGTAATAGAGGAGGACTAGTAGTAGTAAYTAATACTGTTGTATTTCTGAGCTTGATCTGGTTCCACCAAACTGGACCTAAAACACCCACGCGTGGGACTCGCTCTGCTGCATCTGAACTATGTGCACATGGCAGGGGCTGGATGTGTGTGTTCCCACCCTGGGCCAGATGGTTAAATCGTGACCCCTTCAGAAACGTCTGCTGGTCTTGAAAAAGATGCTGTTACACGTTGAGGCTTGTAATAAAAGAACTGAAGTAATTTGTTTGACACATTGAAGTCAGTGAATGTTGTTAGAGAGTAATACTGCCACCAGCGTGCCTTGGACTTTGTAAATCAATGTTCATTTTTCCCAAGTACTGTTCAACAAATACCAACCCCAGTAGAGATGACCCTTTTAATTCCTTAGTATAGGCTACAGTTCGGCTTGATTTATGGGAGACCAGTGGTCTATTTATAAAAGATGTATCTGCAAGATGCACTTTATGAGAAACTTGGCTTTTGGGACACATTAATTCTAAGTGCAGATGCAACTTTCATGTTTTATAATATAACTTTGACAGCTGTAATTTCAGATTAAAGATTTTTCATTCACATTCCCATCCTGATTGCTCTGCATGGTCCTTATATTACCTTATTGTCAATAGCAAGTGTTCATCCTATTGGGAGTCATTTAATAACCAGCTGCCATTTAAAGTGCAGACAGAACATTTGTCTCGGCCAGCTCATCTCAAGTGTAGCTGCTCTGCATGGAGAGCTGGGACTTCCTCAAGAAAAACAACAGCTGGACCTCACTATTGTTCTTCGCTGCTTCTTTTGTAGTGGCCACTTAGAACAAATACGAATTTTCTGAATGCATTTATGGCAGTTTCTTTTTTTTAAAGAAAATACTAACTTTATGCCGATGTTTTTGTCTTTTTTACGCTGCACGGATCTGAAGTACTCATCGTGCCAGCCAGCTGTATACTGAAAGCTGAGCAGCAGCAAGTTGCAGGTCGTGTGCCGCAGCACAGCACCCCTGCCTTCCTGCAGGTTGCTCTCTCCACTGCAGCAAGCTGCTTTGTGTTAGCAAAGTCCTTTACAGCCAATTTTAAAGCAAGAGTTTTAGATCATCAGAATTCTTTTTTTTTTCTTTTAGATGGGATTTTAGTAAAAAAAAAGTCATTGGGAAATCAGTATAACTGGTCTATATGAAAATGAATTCATGCCTGGTAACGATTTTTTTTTTTTTTTTTTAAGAACCTACCTTTTAAATTTCCTTAACTTGACAGCTGGGGATTATCCGTTGTGGCAGTGATCTGTAACAAAAAAGGGGGGGAGGGAAGGTTTCAGGAAAAAAAATGGACTCTTTCATGGCTAATTAAACTGGAATACAAATCAATCAGCAGAAATAGCTGATGAATTTATTATGTCTGTGCGAGCTTACTGTATCCTAATGTGTTTGATGTACACTAAAATTACTATTCCCATCATCTTATAGGGTAATCGTTTACCTTCAGCTTTACCTTTATCTATAATATTGATCTGAGACTCTCAGGCAAGTAATGGTAGTTTGGGTTTATGTAAGTGTGCGGGGTGTAAACACTAGAGCCACGACAACTTGGGAAGCCTGGCCTGGTGATTAAACCCTTTATTTTTCTTTTCAGATCAAGTTCTCTAAGTCCCCCAGGCTTGTAAGCCTATGGGTTAGCTTAATTAAGTTAATGGAAGGGTGGATGAAGAGGTGTAACCGCCGAGCAACTCTTTCAATCCTGTTTCTATAAACATTTTACTGGATAACATTTGCCCCTTTATCACTGTATTGCTGTGTCTTAGGGCTTCTGCTTATGTGTTAAATATGTGGGGTTTCTGGATGCATTATGAACGTTACTTGGAAGAGTACTCTGTACAGCAGCCGTGGGCTATAGCAATAAATATATACCACTATGTTGAGACTTCTTGAAAATTAGTTTTGAAATTTGACKACTTTAGTTCAGTTATTTTCTGACATCTGAACACTGTGGTCACCTAGTTGCTGACATATAATTTGTTGTTTGGTTAGCTATGATAACATTTCTCTTCCCCCTCTAGGAAACGAGGCATTCTTTGGGGATGAGGAGAGGTGCTCAGCTGAGTGCTACCAGCACGCCTGGAGTGGATTCAGAGCTTGAAGGGGTTTCACAAGACGTGTGTCCTGCCCCGAAACGCTGCCGGGTATGTTGTGAAGAGCTTAGTCAACGCAGTAGGAAGCTAAATATAACATGGGCTGGGCATCGTGTGTAGATTATACATTGGGTTTTTGTTGTTGTTTTCTCCTGAGAAATGAATAATTAAAAATATGTCTTCATTTTCATTACCTTAAATAATTATTTCCTCTTGCCTTTGCTCGTGCAATCAGCCTGACCGCTCTAGAGCTCACTTGAGTAGTCATCCATCAACTTCTGTTTTACAGCTTACCTCAGCATCACAAGATAAGAACCTCAATTCTTCTTATAAGTTCAAGCTCAAGTTAATTTCTGCCAGGCTACTAAGTCTTTTCCTATGGCCTAATCCTTGCGTCCAAGTGAAAGAGCAACTTGCAGAGCTGTGCATGAGTCACGTGCTACTTGAGCAAAGAGCGAGATCAGCTACTTGCAACGCACGTCTTCYGACTGGAGACAGGTATGAATAATAAATTATATTGTCTTTGTTAACAAAGGGTCAGAAGCGAATCCYGTCTCCAAACAGAGCAGTCACTAGTTTCATGGCAAGTTTAGGTGGAGGGGCAATGAATCTTTTCCCCATGGTGTCTTGGAAAGGCGCAGTTGCTCAGAAGCGTGAGCACTGGCAAGAGTGCACAAAACGGGTGTCAGGCTCATTCGGGGCCTCTTTCTAAGCCTCTCCCCACATCTTTGTCTATAACCTGTGGTGTTCCCGTGAATTYCTTCCGCTGCCTGCCAGTTCTGGAGGCAGAACGTGGCGATTCCCGCGCGTTGGGTCCCTGTTACAGCCAGTGCTGGAGGGCTGGCGAGCAGCACCCAGCGTCTGACTGAACAGGCCAGGGTGAGTTAACAGAAGGGAGCGCTGCCCAGGAGTCCCTGCGGGATGCTGTACGCGGGGAGGGAGGCGCTGGCGCTCGCCCCGGGGGCTGCTGGCCCCGCTGGCCGCTGTTTGCTCAGCACGGCGGGATCGGGTGTGCGGTGTCGGGGCTCCCGGTGTTGATGAGTGTGGGCTGCTCCTGGGGGGCAGGGGCCGCCGGGGCTTGTTAGCTCTTTGTGCGGGGTGGAATGAGAGCCCGTGTTTATTTAGCATTCTTAGCGAGTCCTCCAGGAGCCTCACAAAGTCCACGAAAGCAGAATTCCCCCTATTCCCATGCATCTCTGTACAAGGAGCTGGCTGTTGACAGACTGGACAAGATAGTTGCGTGCTTACTTAAAATAACCTTCATGCATCTGATCAAACATCTACTCTCATCTGCAACAGCTTAGGCTCTCCAYAGAGGCTTATTAAGCAGGTAGCAATTTAGAGTATGTCCTTGTCAAACAGTTGTTTGCAATAGTTTGTTTATGTTCTCTCAAGCAATAATGCAAAGGCAGAAGGAACACTTGCCTGATGGTAGGCACTTAAATAAGCTTTAGGTTCCTAATAAGACCTTTTTTAAAAAAAAAGCAATATTAAATTCTTAATTAAATTACTGACACAWGTAAAGTTGCTCATATAGCAAACTGAGACCAGTAGCCTAATTATGGATGTGTCTGATTACAAGCAGCAAATCRGAGGATGTTAGCCAGTGACAAAGGGTGTGAGAAATTGCCGTTTTATTCCTGCTTTGATTTATAACTGTCTCTGACTTTCTTGACCTTGATCTAAGTCAGARTGGGCTGGGATAAAACAGACTTATTGATAATTGTTTACTGAGTTGGGGGCGTCTGTGTTGTTTGTTCTCTGTGATCACTGCAGTCTTCAGTAGAAGGTCCGGCCATGGGGCTCGTGGGCCAACGTCCATTGCTCATTGTAAGGGCAAGTGCAGGACGCAGCACGTGATGATGATCCAACAGCTCCCGTTGGATCATATTGACACCTTCAGGAAGAAGCCCTTGCTAAATATCTTCYCTTCTGCCTAATTAATTTGTAGCCATGAGGTTGTGTAGTTTGCCTTGCTTTTAAAATGATAGCCCTCCATCTTAAACAGGAGCTCATATTTWGGAGGCAACGTTAAGCTGAGGGTGTATGGAAGAGAATTTGGGTCTCTTTTTATGTCAAGAGATTTTGAAGGAAGCATTTAATTCTATGTTTCATTTATAGACACGTTTATGCATGTAAAAATGTTCCAAGGCACTGGAGACCTGTTAGGAGGAGTCACTCAAGGATGCTAAGTTGAGGAGGGAATTCTGAAAATAATTTCTKTTAAAGGGCTAGGAGTTTTCTGCAAAATGTAGAAACCCGGTGTTCCAAATATTCCATAAAAATGCTCGTGGCTTTAGCAGAGAATATGATAGCAAAGTGAGGCACGAAATGATTGGTGATGCTGATGATTGATGATTGTCCCAACTTCAGGTTCTCCTCCTTTCCCCTCCTGAGCAGTCCCCCAGGCCAGTGACTGCCWGTGCCTCCCTTGGCTTTCGCGGGACGGCCAGAACTGTCCCCCTGCTTTGCTGGGACACTTTTTGGCCGAGCTGCCCTGTCAGTTACAATTAAAAGCGTTAATATGACAGTCAAAGGTCACAAATTGCTTGTGGCTAGTGTTCGCTGCCTGTCTCGCGCAGTGGCAACCAGGAAATTGCCCTGTCAGTTACAATTAGAGGTGTTAATATGGTGGGTAAGGGTCACAAAGGCTTCAGGAGAAGGAAGGGGTTGCACGGGACATTTGGTTTACATTAAATGACGGTTCGGGAAAACTTTGCTCGAATGGGATGGTCGCTTAATCGGGATATATTTCAATCCAACCAAGAGCCCTGATTAAGGTTTCTGCTGCTTTGAGCTGACAATACTAAGTGCTGGAGTTAGGCTCTTTGGGGGCTTTGTATGGCTTACGTGAATGCCACACGGGGGGGAAAAATTGTTAATAGGTCCCATGCTTTCTGGGGAAATATTTACGGAAATGAAGCAATGATACAGGCAAGKACTGAAGAAAACACATTACTGCTTGTGGGAAGGAATCAGTCTAGCTGGAACTTGTGTGCACAGATCACCTGCAAACGAGGAACTCACCCTGCCCTACGTGGGTGAGTTTTCCACAGCAATGTGCTGGCCTGATGTTGTTGTTGTCCTTGGCCTTAGTGCTAAAAGTCACGTGGACCTCAGGAAGAGAGAGTCGAACCCGGGCTCTCCTCACGCCCTCTTTCCTAGTGGCTACTTTAAAAAGTTTGGAAAAGGTTGGAAAGGGCTGCCATCATTCTTGTATTCCCATTGGAAAGCGATGAGACTGCATTCCTGTTGTAGCTGGATGCAAGTTTTCTCCTGTGTCTCCAGAAGCACTTGAGCTGTTAACCCGTGCTGAGCTCTGTTCTTTTAGGGCTAGCCTGGGTTTGATGTAAAGCAAATTCTGATATGGCTACACAGATGTGGCAGATATCCGTGATCTTTAAGGGCTGGAATCAGTTTAATATTGCAAATGGAGTAATTCTAATCCTAAGGTGTAGGTAGCTTCTTGTCTCTAGTAGCCTTTCACCAAGCAAAGTCAGGTGTTAGACCAGGAGCAGTAYTGAAATACMTGTTGGCGATAGAGATCTGCAGGARACACTGGTGATCATTGATGTCCTGAGCTCAATGAAAGACAGAATGAGAGCAATAGACGAGAACAGGAGCACCATTCCAGCTGCTGGACCACAGGTAATCCCGGTGGAAACCCGTAAAGCCTTGAGTGAAGTCACTTGGTGTAAAGAAGTTGAATTTTGGCCCTTCTTGGTCAAACTCATTGACATCTTTAAAATTGCAGTTGATTATTTTTAAGTGTGGGGTTTTTTTCCGCTAATATGGCCATATTAAGAAATACTTAGGAAATACTCTAAACAGTAGATCKTGAGTACCTGTAGAGTGAAAGGAGATTATCTGTTGTGACAATTTGTTTTCATTATTATCATCCTGTTTCTGTAAAGAATTTAGATAACCTGGAGTCAAAGCAATGCAGCTGTGTGAGGAGAAACCGAGTCCTCAATTTTAGTATCATTTATCACTTATGAGCAAATCATCTATATGTACACACAAACACAGAATAATTTTCTGTCTGCTTTGCTTCTTTAAGGCCACAAATACAGTTTATATGCCAGCGGACTGCAAAGCACAGATCACATTTGTCCCATGTGCTCAGGAACCCTCTGACAGTACAGCCAAAGAAGGTCYGTGTCCAGTTGGTTTCCTTTTTTGCTGTATGACGAGGGAATTTCCTGGTAATATTTTGAAGGAAGGGTCTGGCGTGCAGACCTCCCGAGACGGGGAATCTTTCTGTTAAGTCAGCGCTAGATTTATTTAAGGAAATCACTTGAAGAGCAGTGAACCCAGATGGAAGGCGGCTTAGTATCATACTAATAAAGAGAGGAAGGGGTTATAGCGGAGGCACAAAAGGCGTGTAGCTCCTAGAGTTTAAATTTAGTACGGAGMAGAAATGGAAGCTCCCGAGGAGTGCAAGTGTTAGCAGGAACCGGAGCACAGAAGGCTCCCCGCAGGGCAGTGTTCAGGCCTAGCAGCTCCCACGAGTAGGGACACGCGTTTGGTGCCCTGCAGGACGTGCCTGCCGGGGACGCTGCTGCTCCCGCGTCGGCACCGCTGCGACAGCGGTTCCCTCCCTTGGACCCTGCTAGCTCTGCTGTGGACGGCCTGTTGCTTCTGCCAACATCTGAAATGAGTTAGAGGAGGATGGAAAATGCCATACCTGGATGCCTGGGAATAAACAAACATAGCCACTCAGATGGTGTTTTTAAAGGCTTTTTTTTTTTATGAAAATAAACTTTCTGCTAATTGTTTAAAGCTTGCCTTTCTCCAGCAGGTAAACAGTATTAATTAACGTAATTGGTACTTGACAGGTGTCTGTCAGGGCATCGGCCCTCCTGCACGTGCRGCCGCTGCCTTCTGGAGCGGGAGCGCAGGGCACCCATACCTTGTGTGTCGAGCAAAAGCAGTGGGGATCCATGAGCTCCTGCTATGCTCCGCGTAGCTTGAGCCTTTGGGAAAGAATGTGTGCGGCTGCYGGCGTGTTTTACACTGGATTGCGTTGCTCTCTGCTCCGCCGGTGACTGGGAAATCTGGCCCTGTTGAGCTGAGCTCTTCCCTCCGACTTGGGCGTCTCCCCTTGGGAGGGCTGAGGAAGCAGCCCCAGCGGCTGGAGCGAAGTTGGCCCCTTTGCTTGGGCTGGTGCCGCAGGGCTGCGGGYTGTGACTCCGCTCGGGTGCGTGTGAGGTGAACGTGGCGCTCTGGGGCGTCCCCGAGCACCCGCGGAACTGCTTGGGGTGCAGGAGCCAAGCGGGCAAAAGCGCCTTTAGGTCATTTAAAGCAACTTAAACAAAAAGGGTAATTCCCTTGGGCTGTCCTTCAGCTGCCGTCATCCCCGTTTCCCTGTGGATCCCATGAGTTCTAGACATTTTAGCCTCTAAAGCAAATGATGTTTCTGTTCTTGTGGAGTGCTGGTCTTGTGCTTTCTGTTTCTCTTCTAAGCAGACCTACAGCTAAAAAGACAGGCAGCTTAAACGTATCGTCGGGGGCATAGCTGGTAGGCAGCCCCCGGGTTCCTTCCCGGGGAGCGCGTTGGAATTGTGCTGGAAAGTGGTGRTTCTGCACAAACCTGCCCTGCCGGGCATTGACGACCTACAGCCTGACACCAGAAATACCCCAGGTCAGGGGCTTGCAATATTTTTTTCCTCTAGAAGCATGCCGCGTTCCTGGGAGAGTTCTAACCAATCTGTCTATATTAAAAATTTATGTGGAAATATATTCTGATTTCTGACCAKCTGTACTTTGAGGACAGGATTATAGTCCTAAAGTAGCTTTCCTCCCCAGTGAGGTAGCATCCTAACCCAGCCCTGGCTAGCAATTCACAGCTAACAGAGTCACCCCCCTGCTCCTCCTYCTTTTTTCTTGCCTACTGTCAACAAGAAAGATCTATATAAGGTRGAGCAGAGGGCTGGAGATAAGGGGAAATGAATTATTTGCAGAAGAAAAGAGATGAATACAAAAATGGCTTAATTTCTTTGGGACATCAAAGGTGATTTTCTGGCTGAGCGTGCGTGCCCGTGTGTGTGTTCTCAGCGTGATGCCTGTCGCCACGCAGAGCWGAGATTTTCACAGGCAGCCTCAGCTTTCTTGCTTGTTTTGTACACCAGCCGCCACTGCATGGTCACAGTTACCTAAACCTGAGGTTAGTTTAATCCAGAGCTCTAAGCCCTGCAAAGGGCTCGGTGCGATGTGGGGAGCAGGAGCAGCCCGGACGCCGCGAGCCCCGGCCGTCCCCCGCGCTGGGGGTGCTGGTGCCGAGCAGGGACGGAGCCCGCGAGCCCCTCGGGGGGCAGCCCTGCTGTCCGCGGGCAGGGGACGTGCTCCGGGCGGGAATGCTGGCCAGGAAGGGCAGCGAGGCCGCGGGAGATGCCTCGGGGGCTCCCCACCTTCCAACATCAAAGTGTGACTCCGGGGAATGCCTGGTCATTTGCTGCCTAGTATTTCATGCTCGCTGTTGATGCCAAAATTGCTGGCCTGCCTTCTGAGTGCTACTTATAGCACTTCATTCAATTCTCTCGCTTCCCTAATCCACTTGTAAGTGTCCCTTTTTCCACCAAAGAAGCAYCACATGGGGACTGTAAAACAAACTGCTTAGGCTTGATGAGCAAGGGCTCGTGTTGTCAGTGCTTGGTAATTGTGTCGCTTCCCGTTCAGACCAGTGAGGGCTCCCAAGATATTCTTTTTGCTGCCACGTAACTAATGTGTGAAATATCTCACCACACCACGCAGTGTGCAAGGTGCCCAGCAGATTTTGTCGTCCATTTCTTGGGATTACGGCAGAATTAACTTCATTATCCCTAAGTGCTCTGGAACAGATGGGTGCTTAGCCTGGTCTGAAAAATCACCCAAAGCTCGTAATTCCCCCCAAACGTACCTATGGACAGCTTGTTCCTACAGTTGTCAAGTCTCCCATCAATGTTTTCCCTGTTCTGTTGCAAAGCCGTTACTTCTTGGCTCTTCAGATTGGTTAGACCGGGACATCTTTTGGAATTCTCCATTTCTTCACTCTAAAATACTGACTTTATATGTCGGTATGTGTGAGCACTGGACTCCTCTGTCCACCCGTGTTGATTCTCTTCTTTTGTTGTTGGGTTTGTTGTTGTTGGTTTCCAGTCGTTCCTTTAGTTTCTTTTGTCAGTGGTCATTTCCTGCTGATTTAACAAGGGYCATTAAGAATTACTTCTGGTCAGATGTTTGCCCAGTGATGTGTTTGCTTAATCATGCCATAAAACTTTGCTCTTGACATCGGTCCAACAGTGATGTCACGTACCCGTTGTCCGTTGAGTTTTCATCTGCTGCTTTCCATTTCCCATGTCAGCTTGTTAGGAAAACTATGGAATAAAAATAGTTGAGTTGCTGCTAATATCTTGGCTTCGGCTAACAGGATGAACAATTGCAAACCGTCCTCTCCTGTCGCTGGGGAGGAGAAAACCCGGAATCCCTGAGCTGAACGAGTTGCTGCCCACCAAATAGTTATGTGAGAGCAAATGCCTAAGAGACCCTGGGCAATCCTGAATCGATCTGTGCCGTGTTTGAAAGAAAGGTACCGCATCCTCCCAACTCGGGCCACCTAGTACACCCCTCTTGGGGAGTCCCTTGGGCACAGGAGAGCTGTAAATGAAAAGGTGACATAGTGACCTGCCTTTCCTGTACAAGGTGTTTGTGAGCCCTCATTCGAGGGCCACCAGGGAAGACTAGGTCTTTCTGCAGCATTTCATCAGTATGTGGAATGTGGTCATGAACCAGCTCTGAAACAACAAATGTAGCCCAGTGGAAACTGGTGTTTCTCCCCATCTCTCTCTATAAATGTAGGTAAACAATTATTTATTAAATTGAGAATATATATATATATATATTTTTCTGTTAGCACTTGGGATGACAGATTTTGCATACATTTTGTATTGAATTAGCAGCAGGAAGCAATATAGTGGTGTAGCTTGAGTTTTAACATATACAGCGAAAATCTACACTATGTTCTCAGGTAGGCTGAAAACCTGCACGATTGGTCCCCATTAGGCAGTAGAGCGTGTGTGAAACTCTGCAATGCTGAGTGGCAGTAGAGATTGCTTGGAGCTGCCCATGGACGTACCCGTATCCACCACGGTCCGAGTTGTGCGAGTTTCCGCAGCTGTTCCTGAGTCTCCAGAAGGGCTTGCATGAGACGTACATAGTTTAGCCCTATTTTGGAAATACGAAGTGCATATTTTATCCACTAAGCTACTCAATGTTTGGCTACTACCAAAGGAATTTGCAGAGTTTGCATTAGCCATGGGAGGGCTCTCTCACCAAATCTCTCAGAGCACTATGAACTCTTTGAAAATCCAGGGGAAAAACACAAATAGTTAAATAATCAAAGATAAAGATGACAGCTCAAATAAGGTCTTCTCCCTATAGTAACCTATATTTATATAGTTTTATATTAAATCTGTTTGTTTGAAAAGTCTTGTGCAAATCATACTTTACTCCATGTCTCATTTTGCCATGCCTGTGTTGAATATTCTTGCCTCCTGATTTCCACTTTGGAATGGGACAGAGAACTTGTCCGTACGATGCTGTGCTGCCGCGAAAGCATCGAGAGCCACGTTCTGCTGGCGTTCTGAGCTCGGGCTTCCTCCTGAACGAGGATCCCTGTTGCAGCAAAACCAGGTTAGCAGGCTTAGGGTACTTCTTTGTAGCCAATATAAAGAGCAAAGCTTACTTGATTCCTGTTGTCAAAAGGGGACCAATGCAGATTCCGAGATGCTGGATGCAGAGATTCCATTATTTTAACATAACTCAGTTGCTGAAATGTTGGCAATTAGTACCCTAATCTTATCACTTTGTTTGTGAAGAGCTGTCAGTACTTGCAGCAAAATCTTAAGCTTATTTCTAGAGTTTCCAGATAAAACAGAGATTCTTAATCTACTGTGTCATTCTGCTATATTCAGACCAGACGGGCACGGTAGAGATCATTTGGTCTTCCTACTGCACAACACTTGCCAGAGAGTTAGCGTAAGCACTTTGTCACAGTTCTAGGTATTTTGTTCCAATGGTCAAATATTCTGACTTAAAATAATGTGCCTTGTTATTTTCAGGCTCTGCCTGGCAGCTGCTCTTGGGGTTTGGGTTTCCTTGGCTATTATCAGCTGACGAGACCTATGTTTTCAGGTGTTTTCTCCTTCCTGCATGCTTAGTGTTTGCAGTCAGTCACATGGACAACATTCTCAGTAAATTAAATTGGACTGAGTCTTTCACAGGAATGCAGTGTTATCCACTTTGTAAACAGTATTTGTTGTTTTCTCCTCCGACTCGTCCTCACTTTTACCATGCTTTTAAAGTGCAGACCCCACAGCTCTATTAAGGTAGGTACTAATAATCCGTTTGCATATTGTATACTGCTAACAGTAGGAAGAAACCCCCCTTCAAGAGAGCAGGGAAACATTTGTCAGACCATAATCACCCAGTTCAGCCCCGCACTGGTGTGATACTTCATGACATCCTGGATTTCAGCATGTGCCGAAGTGCTGCCCTCGCTGGACACAGACACGCACACATGCTGCAATGATGTTGGTGACAGAGGCAGAGCAGAACGTCTTTGCCAGGAGGATAAAGCAAGGGACAGTGCTCTTAACTGTTTATTTTATTTATTTTTATTTTATTTTTATTTTATTTTCCAACGCAGGTTTGTCCAGAAAAACATACCACTTTTTGGAAAGCATTACATGCAGGTAACATGCAGATTTTATTTTTTACTTGTTAACCTTTCAATATAGCCCACATTGGAGTTTAAGCGTAGATTCTATTGTCTGTCTTCTTTAGTCTCTCTCTGTTACACTTTTATAGGCTTTAATGTCCTTATTGTCAGTGTGCTGTGTGAGTAATATTCAGTATTTATCTGCTCGAAGATAATCTAACTTGTTACACAGATTATTTCAAGAAATGTTTAAGAGTTGTTTGCAGTTCTTGTTGCAAGCCTCTTTTAAAGAGCCACTTGCCCTGTGCCCTCTCTTACCTTAACCTTGGGGTAACCTGTGCTTTGTGCTTGCTTTCTGTGGAAATAATGTTTTATGTGAAGGTCCAAACACCAAAGGGAAGCCGGGACGCGTTCCTTCTACCCTGTGGCTTACAAGCTTGTAGAAATGTGTCAAGGCAAGACTTTACTTCTCCCAAAGCCTGCTGGAAGCAGGGAAGGAACAGTTAAGGCAAGATACTGGATTAAAAACTGATAAACAGAAGCTAGCCGATGATAGAGGCAGGAAAGAATAATCTCCCACTGCTTTGCTGGGCTTAACCCCCGTGTCAAACATCGGCTCCTTTCCTCTTCTCCTGGAAGACAAGGGCAGTGCTGGTAGTTTCTTGAGGACATTTGCACGTCGCCGTGCTGGAACCAGGCCTGCACTCAGCACATTTGGCTGGGGCCATGCAGTACGAAGCCGGAAGGAGCAGCCGAGGTGGCCCCTTCAGAACTCCACAACCTGTTTACGTTTTGTGCTGTGCTGAAAAGCGACTTGTGGAATCGTCAAAGAAATCCCTGAGGCCACATTTATGTCATAAATTCTGTGTTGCAGGGGATGAAGCCTCATGCCATCTCAGTGACAACTTAAACCGCAGCTCGATATGTTTGTGTAGCCACAGCACCTTGCACAGTGGTTTATCCAGACGTGCAAAGCCGGGAAAGGTCAAGCACTTCAGTGGACTAGCCTGAGATGAAACGCAGGGTTGGTGACTCAGTCGTGGGTGGTAGTTGTATCGGTCTCAGAAGCTGATTAAAGTGGTGCTGAGTGGCGGGGAAAGCAAATGTAAAAGAAAAAAAAGAGAAATACGGATGCTAAGTCCATAAAAGGTACCAGGATGTAGCTGTGTGCCCTTTTTTTTTTCTTTTTTTTTTTTTTTCTTCAAGTTGCAGGCTATCTTGAAGAAGCAACAGGAGTACGTGCTGTCTTTTTGCTTGGATCAGTTAGGGAGGGTCCTCTAGGAATCTGAATTGCATTTTACCCTTTAAATCAAAATTGTATGTGGAATAGATTAGCATCCTGCAGTTGATTCCAGAGAGATCTTTTCCCTTTATAGCCATATATCCAATTTAGGAAATTTTGATTATGGTTTGATAGCACACTTAGGAAATCTTTGTGAGGGAGAACTGTGTATTTACCTTGAAAATTTATGTTTCCAGGTATGTGTTTGTAATTATCCCAGTTCTCTTCATTGTACTGAATACCTTGCAGTGAACCTTGCAAACCAGATGTGTTGGTCTTTATATGTGTGTATATATATTTATATATGTTGGTCATATATATGTATACATGGTAGTGTGTTAGACTGTGTTACCTTTCTCGTGATAACTGAGCCTTTTTCTCCAGAAAAGGAGCTGCGAGTCAAAGATACCAACTGCAAGGCCCAAAATAGGACCTCTATGGGTGAACTAAAAAGCTGGACTCACTAAGATGTTGTACTCCTGGTTAGAGTAGTATTTGTTAATGATTAGCCTTATGCCAGGCTGACACCCTGAAGAGAGTGACACTCAGCTTGATATTAATGAACTCTTCATTAATATCCGTAAGTTGCTTCATTTCATAGATGGAGAGGTGGAGGTGAAAGGTACCCAATGGTGAAAGACCCCGATTTAGTCTCTTCTGTTAGTAGAACTCAGTAGTGTCTTTTTTTTCCAGTTTTCTTCTAGTTCTGTGGATCAAGGTGCCTCTGCTGATGTAGGTTTGCCGTTTCCCATAGACGTGGTGTCCAGCCGTAGTTGTCACAGTCGTACGTAGCGAGCGTGACGGTAGCACTTGGGAAGGAGGAGGAGGAGGAGTACGAGGGATCTTGACTCCAGTGCTCTCCTCCTCTCCCGTAGTGCTCTTGGAGCCGAGAACTGTCTACCAGTTCCCAGCTACAGTGAATTTTTATTACAGTATGTCCAATAGATCTGTGTACAAGTTGTTATGAATAGTCATTTGTAACATGTGCTTCGTCAAGCACTTTACAGATAAAACAGGCGTTTTGAGATAGTGTGACAAATATTCTACATTTATTATACAGCCAATGAGGTAGGAGACAAATGAACGTTGCACATTTGTTCTGCAGCCGAAATCACGGTGGATTTAGTGTAATAGATGTAATGCATTACTACATATGATGAACAGGCCATCCGCCTGCATTATAAATGGCATTATTTAAAGCAGCTAAATTGTTATCTGGAGCAATGCTTCCAAGCTGGGAGTCCCTGAGGAGGCTCAGGCCAAGCTAGGATGAAGAGAAACGCTGCCTCTCCGTTGCATTTAATCCTTGCCGGCGGACCCAAGGCTGGCTTCGTCTGGCACGTGTGCATCAGGCCTTTGAAGCAGACCAATTTTGAATTGAAAGTTGGCCCTCACCTTTAAAACAAAGGCAATAATGTGGAGCACAACAAAGAGCCCAGCTTCTGCTGTACGATTTGGAAGTCAGCAAGCTGGGCCCTAGGAGTGCCCCCGTGCCACCAGCCGTGGTGCGGTACTGTCAGGATGCTCTGAATGTGGCCACGAGTAAGGGCTCCAGCTCAGGATCTCAAAATTAGGCTTTCTAGTAACAGCAGGCATGTCTATCAAGTCTGAAACATCTTGTGAAATTAATTTCTTGCTGGCTGGATGGGAAATATATACGCTGGATACGCTGTGGGAAATGTTCATTTAGATTTCAGTTGTTCCATGGACAATGTAGAGAAAAAGACTGTAATGTGAAGCACAAATCATCAAAAAAGGCAGAAGCTGGATTTGCTTTCAAGGTTCCTTGAAGCCCCCTTGGCAAATGTGCAGATTTTGGTTTGGGCTAGTCTGGGTGAGTGAGATCACATATGGGGATGAGAGCCACGTGATTAGGGCTGTTTCTTCAGCATCTTTGACCACTCATTTGTCTCTTCAAGAAATGTTTGTTTTTTTTTTTTTTTTTTTTTTTTTTTTTCTCTCCCTGGGCATTTTCAAGCTTTCCCAACACTTTTTTTTTTTTTTCCCCTAATATAAAGGTATCATCATGTAGAGTTCCTGAACTCTCATTAGGCTCATTGAGATGAATGGCTTGCTCAAAGCTATTTTAATTCCTTGGAAACACAGTGTTCAGCACTGCTTTTCCAGTATACATTCCTCTTCCAAGGATCCTTTTCATATTACCAAATCTTGTCATGTTTCTTATCTTTGTGTTTCTCTTGGGGTTTCATAGTTACATCTAATAAATGATTTTGGAAATGTTCATTCAAGATTTTTCGTGGGTGGTGACGAATGGTGGTGCTGCTGAACGGGTGGTTTGAGTGATTGAGCATACGTGTTGCCTGTACGCTCATGGTTTTTAGCGTTAGAGGAGACTGTTATGGTCATCCATCCTGGACCATCACACAAGCCAGGAGAACCTCAGTGGATGGGCACTGCCCTGACCCTGCTGCTGTTCTGTTTGACTTGCAGCGAGGACCTGCCGTGGTTTGCAGCTGGTACGTGCTGGCGAAGCCCTGATGTCCCTGGTCGAAGGCTCCGCAGGTAACAGCCCCGCTACAGCCGGAGCGTTCCTGGTATCAGCTTCCCTCCCCAAGACATCGTTCCGTCTTTCTCTACTTACTCTCCTTTTTGCTTAGCTAGGTTGCAGGACTCCCTTCTATGACAAATGTCTTCCGTATGTTATGACCTGTACTCTGTGGTTAGTCACCACTTGGATTTGCCTGTGATGAAGTAAACGGGTTGAGTTTCCTTAGTCTCTCATTATGAGATGATATTTTCAAGATACCATTGAATCACTCTGTGGCTCTCCTGAACATTCACCATTTTGCCAAATCGTTTTGGGTAGCTCCCAGTCTGCTACTTACAGCCTCCCTAATGCTTTATGCAGAGGGTAATACTAGTTCATTACCCTGACATGCTATTCCCCTGCTTATGCATTCAAGGTTTGCATTAGTGCTCTTGGCCACTGCACCTCCTGATGAGATTTACTGCCGAGAGCACTTGGAGGGGGCTCAGAGAGCGGCTGGGGAGGCCTCGCTCGTTAGCAGTGGCTCGAGTCCCTTCTACCCGTTAGTCTGGAAGCTCCCCGAGCAGGATGACCCTCGGGGCTGCTGCCCGCAGAGCTCTCCTTCCACTGCTGGGGTGGTTTTGGACGTTTGTGTTTCATGGTTCTCAGCGTTTATGCAGAGTAGGGAACGGGTTGCAGAAAAGTTGTTATACAAACAATGTGTTTGATAATGTCTTATGCCTAGGGGAGCTTTAGCTTGTGATTAGCACTGTATATTTTTATCTAAAGCAGTAGACTTTGATTTAGGGTGTCTGGGCTACTTGTAAAAGGACAAATAAAGGATAGCTAAGAAAAGCTGGCTTATATACGTTGAAATATATAGAGTAGTCTTCATATATAGGACTGCAGCTTCTCTGGAAATCTCTAGAGAATCCCAACTTGAAGACAGTAAAAATCACTCCTGGCGGGTCAGTAGCTGCTTCCAGTTTCATGATTAGACAAAATAGATAGACTTTAGTGTTGCAGTTTGTTCCTTTGCGTTTTGGAGATAGCTTTTCTCAATCTGCGCATTTTGGTTTGTTCATTTGTTTTCCTGTTACATTAATAGAAGACAAAATGAATACCCAAGGTTAATAAATATCAAAACTCTTTCGATGTGGACAACAGGACGCGTGTTTTAAGTTTTGCGGATGCAGAAAGTATCTTTTGAATGTTTTTTTTTCTCTAAAAACACCTAGCATTCCTAACGCGTGTGTATTTTGCCTGGCAGCTGGGAACCCCTCCTCCTGCACAGTTTCTCAGACAACCGTGTTCATCCTGCTGGCTGGGGGCGCTTCCCGTGACGCATGGCTCGCGCAAGCAGAGCGCACACTCCGAGTAAGGACTCTCTCTTTCTCTTTCAAAAGCCTTTGCACACAGGTGGGAAGGCTGTTTAGAAGGCAGGAACAGCCCAAACTGCCTCTCTCCTCTTGCAATGGTTTTGATCCCGAGTGTAAGAACTGCAGTGTGCAGCCGCTGCGCGCTGCGACACGCAGCGTGTCGTAGCCTGCCTTTTACTGAAGGACCTATGGAGTCTTCTGTCGGGTGTGAAATGAGTTTTGTAGGATGTCCCAGAAATCGGAATGAAAATTAGGAAGCCGCTTGGCCATTTCTCTGAGGTATTTTTAAATTCTTGCTGTTTCTGTTTATTAGAAAGGCTTATACAATAGGACTGTGGAAAAAAGCACGAGGCTAAAGCTTCGCATCAGCTGAACCCGGCTTTCATGAGGTTTGACTTAGCAGCTGTTTTCTTTTTTTTGGTGGGACAAAGCGGGTTTTCCCATTTGAAGATGGATGTGCAGTGTTTTTCCCTGAGACCTGACTTTGCCCGCGGCCGCTGGGCGTTGGGTCAGCTCGTTGCGCTTCTATCTCGTTCGCTTTTGATTTAGTTGTTGGCTTTGCCTCCCCGTCTGCTCTTGCGTGTTTGAGGGCTGGGTTGTCTTGAAGGGTGTAGGTATGCTAGTTATCTCTGCTCAGCCTGGCAGCTCGGCAATGACAAATGAAACCAGCTAGTCACTTGATTTTTTTCCTGTCCATCTGCTTTGCACATTAAAAAAGCCCCAAAGAACTTTAATTTTTCTTACAGAAAAATGGGAAACTTGTAATTGGGTTAAGGGGGTTGCTGAGACCAGAAGTTTGCTTTGCAGAGTCCTGCTTTGCCCGAGACCGAGCAGGAAATCTGGGCCTCCTGGAGCTTCTCACTCGGCAAGACCTGCAAAGGGACCGAGCGCTCGTGGGCAGCGGGGACGGCCTCGTGCTGCACACGGTAGGTTTGGTTTCTAGAGGGGCACAAATGCTTTCGTTTCTCTAGCAAAACATGAAGCCTGGTAGAAAATGAGTGAATGGGAGCACATTAATCAGAATTAGCAATGTGAGGGCTGTGACATAAACTGGAAAACCCCCCCAACAACCCCTAAACAGTGGCTGCTCTGTAGTGGGAATCGTTTCAAGCCAGTAAAAAATTGATCGGTAATTCAAACCAGAAATTGCCCTGAATGTTGAACATTTATTGAACTATTTCATGGGCTGTTTTATCATTGCAACTTGTTGACATTATTTCGTACTTGTAACTTCATAGCCTGCAGCCATTTGTTACCTCAGCACCAGCCATCTGCGCGAGCATTTGTCATGCTGCCGTCGAGGGCTGGTGCGCGCCGGGCTGCGGCAAGGGTAGAGCCAACGGGAACAATGCGGTGGAATGTGAGGGCTGTGGTGAGGGGGCAAAGTCGGACTTCAAAGAGGAAGCACATATGGTTTTGACTTCTATAAAGATGGCAGGTGGACAGGAAAAAAGGTTGATTTCAAATTTATTTTCACGATAGCTGCAACTTCTTAAAGGTCCGAGGGGATGATTAATTTCCAATTTGGAATTCCTAATAACTGAAACAAGATCACAGTTTTACAACTTCCTGAGGTAAAGTCGGAGAGAGACTAGGTCATGTTGGTCTAATAAACCAACGGCAGCCCAAAGCGGAAGAGCTGAGAAGAKCAGGAGGAAATGTTTTGCAAAAAGCTTTCTGTAGGTAAAACATATACAAGAAAAAAAAAAAGATTTTAAAGAGTGTTTTAAACTTCCAGGATGCTGGTTTAGATTTGCAATTAGAATGTCACAGTAATAGACTTGCTGAATGTCACTCATGCTAACTGAAAGAGCAGGGCAATAGCAGTTTCAAAACAAAATGAAATTAAACCCCAGCAATGTTATCCCTCCCTGAGTAATAGGTGTTTCTTTTTATATGAAGGAATAAATGACACTTAATTTTCATGTCTGGATTATCATATGTCATTTTAACTCTAGCATCTGAAATCCTCTTGGCTGGAAAGTCAGAGCTCTCTGCACCTGTGGGTGACTTGCTGATGATGTGAAAGAATAAGCAACTGTCAGATCTAAATACGAGTTGAATTTATCCCTTATAGATGCTGTGTATGGTATTTTAATTGAAAAAGAATGTTCTCCAGCTTGCCCGTATACGTGAATATATTAAAACCAGTAGCTTTGGTAGAAAATACTTCTGGTGTTTGTTCTGATCGGGGCTAAGCAGGTTCAGAGTTCTCAGAAAYGTGACCGTGCTGGGACCCAGAGCTCAAGCGTCACTCTCATCTCTATRGCAGTGGGTCTGGTGCTTTGTCCAGCTTTGCTGCTGCTCTGATATGAAGCCTTTTGCCGTTCTGGTTCCTGCTAATCCAGTTTCCAATGCCTGCACCTACATCAGCAGTTACAGATCTCTGGATTATATATCTGGGCTKTGCCCAGCCCAACTGGGCATGTATTTCTGATAAATATTAATGCTATAAATAGTAACAGTGGATCAATTATCTTCATTTCCAGAGCCAATGTTGTATCAGGGAGCATTACAAAGAGACCTCTCAGAMTATCAGGAAAGCATTAGTTTTCCCTAAATAACAAAGAGAATTCACGTCTGCAGCTGGAAACACTGTTTATGATACCCAAGACATTAAGCTGCCAGGCTGTGTCTGTCCTCCGTCTCCAGCAAGGTCTTTTGAAGGTTTTCTTTTGAGAGTTGCCTTTCTTTTCATCCAAGGCTACGTGGCTTTTCAGAGAGGGTGTGATGTACTAYCTTGTCCTTCCGTGAAAGAAATGAGATGCTGCTGCGTGCCAGCATATCCTCTGCCACTGAATTTGAGGAAAGAAATGTTTTGTGGATGATCTAGGGTTTCCAGTGCTGCTGTTGTGGGACCTGCCTCCGTCCAAGCTAGAGGCAAGGATTTCTGAGKGTTTGCTCTCTGGAGCAGAGAAAAAGCAGTGGCTCTGGCTCAGCAAGCCCCTGCCTGGTCCCCCTCCATCAAAACCCTCTCACAAGCCCTTGGACGGAGTTGGGGCTGCAGGGATTGAACTGGGGATGGCCCYGTGCCTCGTTCCTCTCCCAGGTCTCATCCATTTCCTCCGCCGCAAACCTGGTAGCAGCATTTTCCAGGCTTCCCCAAAGGCACATACGATCATCGAGGAATGTTTAGCTTGAGCACRCTTCTTCCCACATCTGCAGCACTTTGCCCGGCTTCCTCGTGAGTATAGAAAAATGTTTCCTCTTGTCAGCTAACATAATCTGTTCTGGAGGGCTGTCAGGCTCCATCTTCAGACTAGGCCCTTGCTCGGAGCTTTTGGACCACGGAGAYTGGAGAAGAATAATACAGAGTCATGCTAAGGCTGTCTGAGGAGTAAGAAATGCATCCCCTTGGCCTTTCTGCCCCTTTCGGTGGGGATTTATATCAAAAGTCAGTGTTGGCATTTTCAAGAGTTGCTGAAGAGTCTGTGATCACAAGGTTATCCAGAACTTACACACACCAAGGAATACACACAAATCCGAGTGCAGTTTCCCCATTGACAATGGAAGCAGATCCTGTGTCCTTGTCATAGTGAAAGAGCTTCTTCCTCGAGGAAGTCAGGAAGGGGGTGGTAGCAAGGCTGCTTATCCAYGCTGCTTTGATTCCTCATAGTTTTCTCATAATTCATCATGATGAGAACTGTTCAGACAATTCTGTATTTTCCTAAGAAAATAAATTGAAAAATCGACCTGAAAGAAGGAAAGGAAAAAGTATTTTTGTCTTGCAGAAAATAAAGACTTTTTCAATGAAAGCAACAAGAGAAGGCAGCATTCTTGCAACACAGGCATTGTCGATTGGCCAGTGTTTGGCCAGACACTGACTGGTTGGGGGCTTTTGAGAAGACACAAGCATCTTCAAGGAATGCAAACAGTCCACAGCTGGTTTTATTTAGTCAAAACTTGCTTTTGACTCAGTTTTCCACTGTAGCATGTCTGAATGAATAAATTTCGAGCTGTGCTACTCTACTGCCAAATTTGCACATTGGAGTCTTTGAAGTGCATATAAAGTAGTGTGTCTTCCATTGAAATTCTTCTCTTTATATTAAGTAAAAGAGACTGTTCTAAATGCAAAAAGATAGAAAGCAGAGTTATAGAATTTGGCATGGAAAAGCATGTTTAATTAGAAATTGCAGCAGTCTGAATTAGAAAAAGTTACCATTTCAGTGAAAAATAGTCTCAGATATGCTATGTCTGCAAGTAGAGGCAGACATGATCCATGGAGAACATATTTAGTCAATAACCAATTTTCTCTTAATTTTGATCAAAATGTTATATAAAGGTGTTAGGGTTTCATTTGCAAATAGCTATCACACTGTAACCACAGAAAAAYAAGGCCAAAAGGAAAGATCGTGTGCCCCTTTTTCTGATGCACAGTGGGTTGGCTGTAATGACGTTGTTCCTGACAGACTTTTGTCTATTCTACTGTTCAGGATCCCTAGGGAGGGAGATGCTTTATTCCTCTGTGTACTCTACAGCAGTCCTTCACTATCCTTACTGGTCCTGGAGTATCTCATCTAAAGCTTTAAAGTTAGARTAGCTTCAGTCACTCAGCTCCTTACCTAGCCACTAAGGACTCGAAACATTCTCTTTAGAAATTTGGATAGTCTCTCTTCCTAACAAAAATGCTTTCAATTCTTCCTTAGTGCCTTGTTTTTYACAGTGGTAATTATTTCTCCTTCTCGTCTGTGGATTCTCTGCAATTGGTTGATTGCACGTCAAAAAAGATACCATTTAATCCATTCTTGCTCATTCTCCAGTCGTACAATCAGTAGTTTCTATAGGTAAAAATTGGATTCTTCCTAATTTATTCTTAGTGTTTTCAACTTGTCAGTAAGGCTTTGCTGTTAATGCTTGCTCACCAGCACATTTACACATCGCTTCATGGGAGCAGATGTGAGACCTACAGACTGTGTTCCTTGTAGTCAGGGAGTGCTTCTGGGTGGCTTACCCAACGAGGAAAAAGCTTCCAAATAATCCAGCAACACTGTTTGGAAGAAAGAAGGGTGTGGAAGCACAGGAGACCAAAGCTGGCGCTCGTATGGTAGGGACGAGGCATGGCCTAAAGAAAGAACTGGGAACAGAGCAGAAGTTTTTGCATGAAGCAGGATGGAAAGTGCTGCCCTGCTCATAACAGGCGGTGCTTGGATGCCGCTTGGTTATGGGTTGGTGGGAAGCTTGGATCTCTTCAAAGCCTTTGGGACCCTTCTGCTCYCTTAAGAAGTAATGTTACCTGTCTGGTAAATGTATCGAGGGAGCGTTTTAGAGAGACTCTGAACCCAAGGCACAAGGTGATTTAAAGAGGTGCGGTCTCAGTGCCAAATGGCTTGTGCTGACCTGTCAGTCAGCTGGCCGAAGACGGTCCCTTGCTGGAGAGAGGAGCTGGCCAACCTGCCCGGCTCCTGCACCGCCTCCCTGAGGCAGYGGGGTGGAAAGCGGCGCCTGGAGAGCGCGTTGCTGCGGCGGCGGCACCGGAAAGCCCGGCTGCTCAGGTGAGCGGTGCTCGGCGAGCAGGAGGCGCGCTGAACCTCCGAGAGGCACGTCAGTGCTTTGGGTTACGGGGCTTGAGACTTCAGCAGAATGGAGACGGTCTCAACGTACCCAGTTAGGAGCAGTACGTCATTTCAAGTGCAGGAGTCCTTGCCTATCGTCAAGGTGAGTTGTCGGTAACTTGCAGGTGATTAGGTGTGAGTTTTCAGCAGCTGACAGGCAAGTTCCTATCTCATTAAGATAACTATATATACACACAGAATATCTGTCTGAGGTCCCGGTCTCGTTTTTAATGTGTTTTGCTTTAGCTACAGTAAGTGCTCAGCGCTGTGGCGTTTTGTCCTCCGCTTTCTGCAAGCCAACTAATGTTCTGCTGTAGTTCCTTGGCTCCCCTTGGCACGATGAGGAAATCATAGAAACCATAAACGTACCAAAACGTAGTCTTACTATTTTTCGTTACTAGGAAAAGAATGTCCCAGAGGTGTGGAGCCTTAGGGATGTAAGGTTATTAAATACAATCTGCTGCTGCTGCTGCTTTGGTCAATATCTAAAATAATTTTTAAAATTAAGATGTAAATACATTTCTTTGTTTGTGATTCCCTTCCAATGCCTGTTAAAGCATTTAATTGATACATAACATTTTAAAGGGCCAAATCGAACTATTACTTATAAATTATTAAAATCCTCCAACAAATGGAAGAATACTTACAGAAACCCTTCCATAAATAATGCTCAAGCTAAATTAAAKAGCAGTCGAAGGAATGCATTAGAGTTGGGGAATGAGATGCTAGCGGAGCGCTCCCGTAACCTCGAAGCTGTGATAGCTGGAGCCCTTGCTGCCCCTCGGAGCCGGGGCTGCTCCGCGGCGTGGCTCGCTCGGCAAAGAAACACGTGGCGCTGCCGGAGATTGGAAAAAGAGCTCGGGGTCAGGGGTCGACACAGTAAGGGAGTTTGCTCTTTAAGAGGTTATCTCTGGATCTGCAAAGCCAAAGTGTAATTGGGTTCTGTGATGTGATTTTAGTGTGTAATTGTATATGATCTTTGCTGGTTTCGAAGACAAGCTTGGGAGATTTTTCTAGCCTGTTTGTGATGGCAATTTTGGGGAGCCTGTGTAGTCTGAGATGGACGATTCAGTTTCTTCAGAAATAGGCATCAAAAGCGATACAGCTGCTACCTGATTCATTTTAATTGCAATTTGGGCAGAGAGGTAATTGGATTTGTTCTTTCTGCAGCGTGGGGTTCTGGCTTTACACAGGAGCGCCTGTTGTGTGCTCGTGGATTTTTCTGCAGCTAGTGAAATTCTGTTTGCTGCTGAGCATGAGAGCTGGAAAATTTTGCATCTTTATGAAGACAGGGCAAGTCAGTGTGATTGATCTGCCTGGATATTGCTTTTTCTTTGGTCTTTGAGKGGATGGTTTGCCTGTGGGTTATCAAGTGTCTGGTTCTCGGTTATTCAGAAYGATGTGAAACAAATATTTCCTATTGTTTTAGTTGTTTAGGGTTTCCTTGATTAAGCTGTCACTGCTGTCAGTTATGTTCTTATAAGCCTGCTTGGATCTATTTCATGTTAAGAAAAAGCTCAGATAAATCCGGGAAAGCTTAATGTTTATCCAATGTGAAAATAATTACTCAAAAGTGTTATTCTTAATCCAGATAATTAGAGTGAGGAAGGAAAGATCAGTGTCATTGTGAATTATGCCCTGGCAATTGACTCTTGGTCCTTGGAAGTTTCAGGTGAAGATGTGAATGGATAAAGGTTAGATTAAACATAATCCAAAGTAGCTGCAACCTTAATCTGTTATGATACAAGGATGATCACTTAAAAAGAGCTGGATTGTGGGGTTGTTTCTGGTTGGCTAAGATGCCGCTCGGCTGGGACTCGGCTTCAAGCACGCTTAGCACCGTGTGGCCGCGGCGGTGAGCCCGGGCACGGGCTCTCCGTGGGCGCGCGGGGCTCGCGCGGCGCCGCGCCACGCCACGCTGCCCGCCTTGGGCCGCTCTGCGCGTTGCGTTAGCAGCGTGCTCTGCCCTGCGCTGCATGGGCAATAGCTGGTAGCTGTTACGTGCAGCGGTGTGCGCGGGGATTGCTCCCTGCGCTGCGGAACGTAGTAYTGAGTCGTGCTCGGTGTCTGCAGGCAGCCGCGAATGCACGCGTGACATAGACCGTCTGACCAGAGCTGTGAGAAAAGGAGGGAGACTGTCTGCATGCTGCTTTGTGGTTTATGCTCTTATTTTATGTAGTTGCTAACTATAAAATAAAGAATAGGTKAAAAAGAAAAACAGGTTTTATCTAAGGGTTTATGTTTACAGCTGTGGTTTTCTCTGAAGCTGCACAGTTTTCAGATAACCCATGTAATCAACCGAGACCAAAACAAAGCCAATTCCCTCAGAATGCAGAAAAATCAGYGTTGGGAAAGAGAGATGCTTGTTCCTGCACGCGCGGCAAGCACATACACACAGGAGGTACTCGACACTTCAGACCTTTCCCCTGTGCAGATGTGGCCGTAGCAGTGACAGTTCGGCTCGTTGTGCACGGTGACTTCTAGCAAACACAGCCTCTTGAATGCCYGTGGCTCCATGTTGGGAATAATGCTGCTGGGAGAGGGAGAGAAGAGGGTGAAAGACAGGTCATTTCTTGAAAAACGGTACAGGAAATGTTTGGTCTCAGCAGATAATTTAATTGCATGGTCCAGTCTGTACYGTTGTTTCAGGCCAAGTGGAAAATAAGGTAATGCCATTTTTTCCCTCTTCATTTTTTTCTTTTGTAATAAATTACATGCATTTGTTCTGCAGGGATGTATTTGTGCAGGACTCCTTCTTCCTTATGAAAAAACTGGAGGCTGCCTTTCGTGGTACAGGGCTAAGGYGAGGAAATAGTTAAAGTAATTAATGGAATGCAAAAGCTAATAACAGGAAAGTACTTTAATACACACTTGAGCTAGAATCTTCTCTGTGAATAATTAAAATTCTTTAAAGTTCATGTCTGTATTTTTAATAAAGTATATTTCAATAAGGCTCATTCCTAGCTTAAACCTTTTTACGCTTAACTCAGTGCCTTCTTTTTTAACTGTCATTAGAATTACATTACTTTTGCTTAAAAGGAGCTTTAGGTAATGTTTACATTTGTTGATGTGTTAAAAGTAAATTCTGCAAGAGGTATAACGTTCACAAATCTGGCTTCTAACATAAGGAGTGCTCATTTAGAGCTTCATACAAAAGTGTTACGTTATTTCTAATGTCACATTGTATACTATAGGCTGGTGTGTATATATATATATTTCTGTTTTGTTCCCTTGCATCCTTGAGTCACTGCCTGCAAAGTAATTTTTCTTGGAAACGTATGTAGCTAATAAAACTTTCCAGACTTGCATCAGAAGAGATTCGAGGACAGGGATTTCAGACTTGAAGCTTCAGGATATAAGCCAAACTTTTATTAATGTAGTTTAGGAAGCGACACCCCGCAAGRTTGTTGGCTATAGGGGCGCAGTGCAGAGGTTCCCACACCTTCCCTCAGCCGCTTTCTGTAATGGATACTGAGCTGGTCTGGGGTGACACAGCAATTCCTATATTCCAAGCAGGGAGTAATGTGAGGAGAAATTCCCATGGAATAAAAGGGCAATATGAGCAAAACAGTGGCGTAGAGCACASCGGTAGAGTTGCTTGACAGAGCTCCTGCCTCTTGGCAGTATTAACACAAAAAACAAGGTTTTGAGGGTTCAAAGTACAGAGAAGGGCGAGAAGGAGGGGCTGAGTTTGTAATAGGAAAAGATGGAGTGGGGAAAAGTAAAATTGCAGAGCTTTATGTTGAATACGCCTGACTCCRTCTGTGTAGTACAGGGCTAGGCTGGTAAATAGTGGACTGTTGCAGCCAAGGGTAGGAAATAATACTCATACATGAAGAAATTAAACAGTAACGGTCCCTCTGTAGAAAGAAAACAATTTGAGTAAGAAAAGCTGTGAAAATATTAGAAAATCCAAAGGCTAGTTAAGCACGCAAGAAATAGTAGCCCATTAAGTGCACTGGAGAAAAAGTCCTGTGGGTGGTATTTGGTGTCAAAGACTGCAGCCAGCTTTGTACCAATAACTAAGAGTTTGAATTCTTTAAGTATGGATATATATTATATATATATTCTTTAAGCTTGGATGTATAATATCAAGATAAAACATATGCTGTAATCAGGGCTATCAAAAGGGAATTAATGAAATAATTTAATCATCAAATTCCAAAGCGTCACAGGAGTTAGGGATTTTGCTCCAAGAGTAAACTGAAGTAAACGCTAAAAATGCGACGTTTATTGCTGTAAAGCAGCTTCAGAGCTGCATGATGAACAAACCCTGTCAGTCCTTCTGACTGGTGGTGATCCCAGGAAGCTCAGGGAATAGGAAAAGAGATTCTGATGAATCAGGCTGAGTGTTGTTACAGGGCAGACAGATTGCTTCCATGTTCGGCTTCCCCGAGGTCTGGAAGCCATACGTCAATGGAAAAAGCCTTGGCTGATTTCTCTAATTTTCCAGGATTAGTGGGGTTTTAAGTTAAAATTATGTYCCTCTGTAACTTCCATTAGTGTAGTAGACAAGCTAGCTCCAGAATGAAACAATTCTTGTAATGAACTTACCTGCTTGCTTGCTCGGTGTGTATCAGGCAGCGCTGTTCAGGCTCTTCTCGAGAGTTATAGAACAATACATGAATGAATGCAGGAACTTCTCTTGTTCTCAGGCGAGTCTGTAATTTCTCAGTCAGTAATTTACTGACCATGGACGATTAAGAAAGAAGTAGGTACCTGAGGACAGCCATGAAACCAGTATAGATTAGTCACAGCTAATCTGTTCTTGTAACCCAACGGAGACTTTCAGTTTCTGAGAAGGACCAACTTTGCTTGTCTCTAAGAACAGTTCAAAGGGAATTCAGGGCCTTTGCTGCATTAAACAACTGAAGTATCTCAAACAAAGCAAAACTCAGGAGGGATTTTCAAGTGACTTTTATAAAGCGAGAGTTTGTGTTCATGCCCATGAAACAAGGGCTCAGTTGGGGAGTAAACATAAATAGGAACATGGCTGGGCTTGAAGTGGACTTTTTCACRCACTTTAATATTTCTTTCTAACAAATGTAAACCCGTGGGCAAAATTAATCTGTGTTTCCTTAGTGTTTTGGTGTGAAAACGTAAGTAGGACTGTGGTGAATCGCACCAGAAGGCCGTGTAGTCCGTTAGGCTGCTGCTGACGATGGCTAGCACGTGACTAAAAGACGGCAAGAACAGGTCCAGAGGAGACCCTTTCGTGTCTTCTAATCTCAGTTTCAGGTATTTTTATAGGATTTACCATATTTTTGTCTTTTCTGCCCTTAACAGGCCTCTTTTCCATAAGTTTGTGTAGTTACATTTTAMATCTATTTATATTTGGACAGAATGTTGCAATAAATGAATCTTTGAATTAATGTAAATATTATATTAGAAAAAATATAATATGCACTGATAAAGTGCTTATTTAAATAGTCTGCCTGTCAATTTAATTTGATACATCTTAGTTCTTCTTTGGTTAAGACACAGTGGAAATTTTGACTTAAGAATAAAAGCAGGAAAAAGTTCTCCCTGCTCTGTCTCTTTTTCACTGTTGAAGCTGAGGTTSCATATTTAAAATTTCTATATATAGAAAATATAGAAATTTTATATATACTATATATAATATATAATTATAATTATATTATATTTATATTATTATATATGTAACACATAAAGTTATATATAATTTTTATATATTATATAATATATTATAATATATAATTATATCATATACATGTAGCATATATAAAATCTCTCTATAAAATATAGATAAATAAAATTTCATATATAAAATATAGAAATTTTATATATACTATATATAATATATATGCTATATATAAAAATATATATAGCGTATAAATATATATAATAYATATAAAAAAATAGCATCTATAAAATTTCTATATCTATTTAATGGTTCTGCATCTTGATCATTCCCCGGAACATTTTATCTCCTTTTAATCTTTTTTTTTTTTTATTATTTTTTGGAGGTCAGATAGTCAGACCATGTTAGTGTTCAAGAGGTGGTTACACTGATGACTTACAGTGACATGATTTGTTGTTATTGTTCTCATTTTCATAACAATTCTGGGCATTTTCTTTGCTGCTGTTTTTTCTTTTGCTGATGCTTTTCATTGAGATGAAGCTAACATCTAACATCTCATCTAACGTTTCCACGATTGCTTTCCTTTTACTTTGCTTTAGGGTCCATCATTATGCAAGTATGACTAAGGTTGCCTTTCCTGTGTGTATTTTGCTTCATATTTATTGATGCTAAACTTAATTTTTCTTTTTGTTTTTTTTTTGCCCAATTATATCATCATGAGATATTTCTGCAGTTGAACCAGCTTCACTTCTGATTCTCAAGAGTAAGTATTGTCCTTGTCGTCTCAAAGTGTATTCCTTTTTGAAGATCCTTTTTGAGGCAGTCGGACTGTACATATCCCTGCAGGAATCCACAAGCAACTCCACTGGAAAAGCAGTTCTTTTTTTAAGTCTGGTTTCTTATTGTAATCTATCTATTTTCAGTGTTTTGACTCTATATCTTCTCCTACAACAGAATACCTATTTTTTTT
>PTEX01000080.1:1623439-1664611 GCA_003342815.1 Eudromia elegans
TTTTTTTAAAAATATATATATATGTATTTCCAGCCAGTTTATTGGATCTCTGAATTTGTTCCTACTTCTAGTCTTAAGTGAGCACACCTGTAATGTGCTCTGTGTGCTCCTATAAAGCACCTATGGAATTTCCAGATTCTGTAAAATCTGGAAATCTCTAATCTAGACAGGAGGGGTTTACAGAAAATAAACATCAGTAGCTAAGTACACAAATGTGTTTTTAAAATGTARTATAAGCTTTTAAATGTACCGTTATTTAAGACAAGAATTCTACTCCAGAAGAGTATTCAATAAACTGATTGCAGGTATTTTCTGTTTTATAAGTACAAACAAGTTTTATAAGTACAAATATATAWGTATATAYAATATAAATTTTGTCCAAGGAAATCCAGCCGTTTGTCTTCTGTAGTTTCTGTTCAGAGAGTTCTCTCTTTGGAGCCTTCTCTCGTGTTTCGTTGGCTTTGCATTAGTGAGTTCTAGCCCGTGTCGTCTTCGTGTCTCTTCCCAGTGCTTCAACATCATTGCAGAAGAGGACAGCGAACGAAGCAGAGGCAAGCTGCCTTGTGTCCTGCTGCACATCCAGAGGAGCAGAAATCACAGCCCTGGAGAACGTGTGAGTATAAAATTGCTAAGCAAGTGTTTCACATTCTGAGAGAAATTCACGTATAGACAGTTTGCAGTGAAGCCAGTAATTATGTCGTTTAAAACAAAGGTTGGATTGTGCTGGGATTGTTTCCCACAAGATGGAAGGTCTCACATGTGTAATATGCTTTAAAGATATTATCRCCGTTAGATTTCTTACATCTCAATTCCGTTGTGGCTGCAGGATCACAACCAAGCAGGACACTTGTAGTCATGTATATAATACGAAGCTAATAATTTTCTGTCCTATTGTATGTGAAATGTTTGAACTAATAAATGTTTGATGTTTGAACTAATAAATCCTATGATCTCTGCAGTGACCCTGTCAGGTGATTAATGTACATTTCAGACTAGCAAAGTCAAATAAGAAATTTTCTTTGGTTGGGACACCTGTCTCAGAACATGTACCCTACGGCATAGTATTTCTGGAGCTCATCCTATTCATTGTCATGCCCATAAAGAAAGCTCTTTTCCAAATTCCACAGGTCTCACGTATGGCAATAATAATCTAATATATAATACAGAGAGAGTAGCGGGAAAATCTGTTTCTGTTTTTGCATGCTCTTCAAATGCAAGCCTTTCAAATGCTGCAAGATACAAAGGCTGTGCTTGTTACGCTGTTCCTAACCTACCTGTTATACTGGTGTCTGGGTGCTGCTTGCTCCAGTGAAAACTGAGTTCCGCTCTGGAGAGAAAGCTTTCTTGAACGATTTCTCATACTTCCTGAATCTGCTCAGAGGATTATTACTGCAGACGGACTGTGCTGTTATGTTTTGCATCCCTGATTCTCTTCATAGTAACGAAAACACATACAAAGAAATCCAGCCAAATTAATCCATATATTTTAACTTGGGGCATTCAGGCTAGCTATAATTTTGAGTTACAGCTGCTATTTCAGGTCACTTCTGAATGTATCTGAAATTAATTACATATGGTATATTTATTAGGAATCTGATTTTCAGCTACCCTCTTGGGTATGKATTTTTTTCACAGTCTTGACATGAAGGATTTTGAGACAGTGGAGATTGCTATGCCCTGAGGAAGGTCTGAGTTGTGAGTCACACTGTACACACACTAGTGTTCCCTTCAGCAATTTTCCAATAATTTCTGGGACCTAAAGCATTCACGATTTACGTCTTTATTTTTTTTAATTTTTATTTTTTTGCTGTAGAGCTTGGTTTGTTACTGCCTCCAGTGTTGTGTAGACGTCGTAATCTGTAAATCCTTTTGGGCTCTTTTACTCTGTGGTCGGCCTTGTGTGCAAGGGAGTGGATGCAGGGAGGCAGATGGTGCCCTCACGTCCTGTGCTTAGATCCTTGCAAAACAGAGTGTTGTTCCAAAGAGTTTAAGTCTATACCCCAAGGCAGGCACTGGGAAGATCATAGTTCATGTGTAGAACAGAGCAGTGAAGCCTCACGTAGCAGAGATTTGCTGTCTCAGTCTATTTGGAGTGCCAGGGTCTAAGCTGTTGCTCTTGGTGTGTGTCACAGCTCACTGTCCAAACCTGTGGCCTAATTCAGAAGTGGTCCAGGCACATGGGAAAAGAGCTGAATGGCATTTCTAGCTCATCACTGCATATAGCTTGGAATTCATCTGGTGTCCCCAAAACTGAAATAAAGTTTAGGTTGTTTTAATAAAATTGCTCCTGATGTGGGACAGTTTCCAGATGCGAAGGCACTGCAGTTATCTGTCATGTGGGTAACTGTACAGTCTGTACGGTCCCTTTCTTCGACAGAGCTGGGTGCAGTTTAATGCGAGTTTGTTGGAAGCAGGAGTACCTTGAAGTTTCTTTACAGCTTCTTGAGGGATGCTGATGCTTCTCCCTCTTGTAGGAGCAGCCAGTCATGCAGGAGGTGCCTCTGCGCTGTGCATACATGTGCTGTGTGGTGTTATACCCCTCGCTYGGTGGTGGAGAGAAAGTGGCATTTTTAGGGTGCGTTTCCTCTTTTAAGAGACAGCTGCTGGAAGTCTACCAGAGGAACTGCAGTGTACATCTGCCTGTTTGGTTCCCTTGCCTACGCAGAGGGGATCAGAGCCAGCGWGGAGGGCACCGCCTGCCGTGGGGAGACGAACGTGCCCGCGGGATGGCTGGTAGAAGGGAGCCCGGCTGTGCTGGCTCCTGGCTGCGGGCTCTGTTCATCTGCTGCCGGGAGCGGCGCGGCGCCGAGGTGAGCTGTGACACCCTGTTAGATWTTGCTGTCTTCCCTCTAGGGAAGAGAGCACGGCTAGGGAAGTAAGGGAAGCGCCGTGCTCGCAGAGGAGCCCGAGCAGGGAGGTGAGCTAAAGCTGCAGCTAGCCAGCCTGGCGTGCAGAGCTGCCTTCTCAGGGTGCAGTCTGCTCGCAAAACCCGCACSAACGGGCTCGTTTTGGCAAGCCCCGCTTCTTTTCATGTCACACTATCTCATTCTCGGCCTCTCTCTCTCTTCTTCCATCCCCCTCCCTCGCGGCCTTTGCTAATGTATAAACCACCTGCACACCCCTTGCCCGAGTCGCTCCGAGAGGGGAATCCGGTGTTTGGTTAAGCGAGGGGAGACGCGGGGATTTGTGCCGCCCGCCCGCCCGCTCGCGCGCCGCGGAAGTGATGACAGAATAGTCCCTACAGTCACGAGAGAGGCTGACACATCACACCCAATTATGTGGCCTCCCTGGCCTCTCACTCAGTTCTTCCCTGAAATATAAGCTTTCTGGCTCACACTCTATTTTATTTTTTGAAGAAATCTGTTATTTGAAAGAAAAGGGAAAACGGCAGGGGAGAAAGGAGTTAGTGTATCAGTCTAAAGAAAGCTATTATAGAGCACGTCTTAAGGGACATTCAATATATCAGATTATACATAATTTAAACACTTGGATATTTTAGAAAATGTACACAGACAAGATATCGAGTGTAACGTGGTGGTAATAAAGGACTTAGGGCRCATGGTTTACTGCGGCACGGCTGTCGTGGGCGAGCGGCAGCGCAGCACATCCAGCACAGGTACTGGCAGCAGTTASGGAGGGGCAATGCACGCCGATGGGTGTACAGACCCGCTGAGTGTTCAAACGAGAAATGCCCCTCAAATACCAAGCAGAGAAAACGATTTTTCAAAATATTCCTTTTTTTTTTTTTTTTAATTTCTTATATATCTACCACATATGCCGTGTGATGCAAAGGTGTTTTCCTTCTCTGGGTGCCTCAGTCCACCGTGGCGCCATGGCTGATACAACAGAACAACAAAATCTGGGTTTACTTTCGTCTATTTGATTGCATTGGTAGGGCAATTGGTAAGGAATTGGGAGCCAAAATGCATGTAGGAAGGTGCAAAAAACTTTCAGAACTTTCATTGTCTTTGTGCTAGTGGAGTTTCTCTCTGAAAACTAATATTTAAGGTGCATAAAAGATTGTTTCTCGTTCTGTTCTTAATTTGCTTTCCCTTCTTTAAGTTTTGACACCTTTCCTAAGCTAGCGGGAGTGTTCACAGTGTGATTATTTGTCAGTAATTGTAATGTAAACAGATGCCTGCCTCTCTACTGTGAGGCTGATGTTCAGAGCTCRAGAAGTTTCCTAGCAACAAGGACTTTGCTGCTGCTCATTACAGGGGGGGGCCAAGAACCACCCCAAATTAACAGGACGGTGAAAGGGGAACACCCACCCACCCACCCAAGAAGATGGAAAATGGGTGTTTACAATAAATAGGTGAACTCAGTAGACTCAAAAGAGCGGAATGCATTTTCCTGCACTCCACATGCTCTTCCAGCAGCAGAGCTCCTGAAACACGGTGTGGAGCCGGAGTTACTGCACGGAGGTGGGTGTGCTTTCCAGCTTCCTAATTGATTCAYGTGGGGCCTCCGGGCAGCTGATGCTCTTTTTGGGACTCCATGAAGAGGAGGGCTGAGCACTCCGCCTGGTCTGTCCTTTCAGTCTTTGTTGATATGAAACTGGAAAAACCAGGTGCAGCCACCTAAATGAGCTGTGAGAAGCTGGTAGGTGTTGGGCTGTGGGATACCCGCTCCTTGACAGGCATGCTGCATCCCGTGCCGTGGGTCTTCGTGCCCTCCTCCTGTCACTTGCTCCAGCACTGAGCCTCGCTCACCACCCTTGARCGTGCTGCTCCAACAGCCGTGTTTTGCTGTCTGACCTGGTGGCTTGTGTAGTGCTGGAAGTGCTCGAGCACTGAAGATGGCAGAAGCTGGTATGACACAGGCCGTACGTGCCCCAGAGAGCACCAGCTCCCGTACTGCTGTGTCCTTAAGCAAGGTGTCTTCATCGGGGGCCAACAGGATTCCTGGGGCTCCTGGAAGCCGGGGGGCAGAGCCAGGCACTGCTAATGCCACGGGAATGTTAAGTGCCACAGTGCCATTGGTGCTGGTGTTGATCAGAGGCGTTGCGTGTGCAGAGCCGGTTCTCGCTTCTGTGGTGAGCAGTGCCCAGGTGGCACCGAACGGGGTCCTCCGTCCCTGGACGGACGGCTCTAGCAAGGCGCCGTGAAGCCAGCGTGCAAAGAGCAGTTGCTCCCAGACCTCGCGCTGGTGGCGGCTCTGCCAGCTCCGCCTTCCTGCTCCCTGTGCCCCAGCTGTAGTGACTCAATCCAGCCGGACCTCGTTCGGGTCAGGTACCACGAAGCAAGAATTCCTGCTGCGAGGAAGGGGCTAAAGCTGTTCCCCAGCCCACCAAAGCTTCAAACGGAGATTTTAGTAGAGTCCTAAAGGGAATAACYAGGCAGGGTCTTATTTCCTCTATTTCTCTATGTAAAAGCAGGGGAGAMTATATTTATAATTTTTAAATTAAAGATTTATTAGGTGTAGCAAGAAAATATACCCACTTAAACTTTGGTCCATTCATGGTCTTTTTCTGTAGTAAAATTCTAACACTAATGCACTTTCAGAAGGTGAATTCTGAAGAACAGATTTATCCTTAATCCAACCAGTTAGTCCGTTTCTTTATGAATAATGCTATTGGCAGCAATCACTTGCAAATACAAGACCATTTACTGTAAGACCTTTCCTTTAATYATGAGGTCTGGTAGATGCTATATTGGAACTCGCGAGTTGCTAGTAACTGCTTTTTGACAACTACACCTTTAAAACGTTTTAAACTTTCCTTCATTTGAGGGAAAAGTAAAAAAAAAAAGAAGTTGTAATTTCTGAGATTTTTTCAGAAGCAAAAACTTTGTCTAAATAAAATTTCAGGTTTAAAAAAAATCTTAAAATGCTCCCCACCCAATCTGCCTCCTCTGGCCAACATCCTTTAACAAGACAAGATACCAAATGCTTCTTTATAACATTCTGAACCACGGATTTGTTGAGTCGGTCGCAGTAAATCTGAGTGGATCCTCAGTGAAACCGAGTTTGACGATCAGTCCCCAAGACACGATGGGATGGGCACGGGCAGCCTGACTGGGAATAGCAAAGATCTACTCCGGGAAAATGAGCCGGAGGGTCAAAGCGGCACATGGGAACRAGAGGAGAACAGTGAAATTTTAAGTCAGTTTTTGATAGGTTGGAGTCAAGAAGTGGGAGACTTCGGCTAGGCATTATAGTATTGCAGGTTCTGTGTTACATASTGCTTTTGCAAAATGAGTAATGCCTTAGTGATAGTGCTAAGGTGAAGATAGCCTTTGACCAGAATCTGCTGGGGAAAAGTGATGGGGTCTGCGTGTGCGTGCAGGATGGCATCAGAAATGCAATGTGTAGCTTAATGTGTCACCAGTAATTGAAAGAAGAGGGGAAACCTTGTAAGGACCTGTGAACGTATGCTTTTGGCTCTCGTAGGGATACGTGGGGCACCTGCTGAACATGGGAAAAGTACATTTGTGCTCCAAAAAAAAAAAAAAAAAAGGTAGCCATCCATTCATAAGCAAAGATGTGTCTGCAAGCAGCCTGAGCGTGGACATGAGCACCTCTCCATTCAGTAACGCCCCTTCGCTTAGCTGGGCTGTTTAGCAAGAAGGATTGAGGCGCCTGTTTGAGAGCACAGCTCCATGCTTGAAGGCARGTTCAAAATAACAGCCCTGAAATCCTGCGTGCGGCTTGCTCGGAATAGCTGTGAAGGCCACGCATAGCTGTGGGCGTGCTGTCCTTCTAAAGCGGTGCAGGATTAATGAGGCACGTCGGAGAGGGGTGCACGGGGTGTGAGCCAGCCCGCTGGTGGGAAAAGATTATTTTCTTTACTTAATCCCGAGTGCTAGGAAGAGTAGCTTTGGAAGGAAGGCTGCGAGGCTGGGCCTCCGAAACCTGAAGGGAGGACGTATGGATGGATCGTGCCCGAACATTTTAGTGATTGCTGCTATTTTACCCAAAGTTTTCATACATAAGATTCTTATTGTCTATGTAGAAAAGGGGAGGTAGAGTCAATTTCCTCTGTAACATATTGATAAACAACTCCAGATATAGTAGCAGGGGGAGGAGGAAACGACATTTACCTTTGTGTGACCTATATAGGAATGTTGGAAAAATTAATTCCAGAATATTATGGCGACATTCCTTTAAGTTGTGGATATGATTTACATAGTAGGTCCTTTTGAGCCGACCAGTTTCTTTCATCTTGATACTGTAAATTGCTTTCATTCCCCTCCTCCTCCCCATCTGTATGCTTGAGGTATTGTTGTGATAAATTATGGAGGTACAGAACTGAAAATGGTGTGTAGATTGTCTAAGAAATTGAGTGCAGTCAGCCTTCAAAGTGGTGGATGATGTGCTAAAAGAGCTACCTTCCCCTGGTCAGCTCGCACATGTCGTCAACGAGCAGCTGCTTTTAACTTTGCCTCTTGCCCAGAGCATTGAGAGCAGCTGGATTTATTGAATTAATAACTGCTCTATTTGGGGTGTTTTGTTTTCCCGTGGCGGGGAAATCTGGCTATCATGTTAGCCAAGTGTGAGACAGGTCTCCTTCACCAAGCAAGGTGGCGTCTTTTYTGTTACTGTGTGGTACTTAATCTTAAAGTCAGAAAAGGTTGGAAAAGGGTACCTGGGTGGGGGGGGACAAAATGTTTCTCTGTGAACAGAGTTACAGAGAAAGGAGCGAAGCATAAATAAGTGAAGCAGGATGGGGAAAACCAGACTGCAGAGCGTTCCCAGCTAATACACACTGACTGCACGGTTTGGAGGACCCTTGTACCAGGCTGTGCATTAATCTCTTCGGCGGCAGTGCTTAGCAGTGCCTCGTTAAACCAGCTAATGTATTCTAAGCAGCGTCATCGGTAGGGGCAGAGTCAACCTTCTGTCGYGGTCTGGCCTTTCTCCCCTGGCAGGCGCTGGGTGTTGTTAGCCTGGCCGGGAGGCAGTGGCGGCGTGCTGTGCCCGTGGGCACGGCCCTGGCCTCCCTTGGCCTGTGCCAGCGGGAGGTGAGTGCCCTGCCGCAGGGCCTYGAGGCAGCCCTGAGGGACACGCTTTGCTGTGGGGTTGCTCCGCTGCGTCCTGGTTGGTGGAAGGAGTTTCTGGGCACACACATGTGCGTGTGAACCTTGGTGTGTGCCCCCGTGGTGGTGACCGCAGAAGAGTCCCAGGCCTGGCTCTCTCAAAAAGATGACTCAAGCTCGGGATAAATGGAACTGAGTGGCAAGATGCTTTTCCAGCTCCATCCACAGTCACCAGGCAGAAACCCTGTCCACCACTTGGCTATGGACTGCTGAGTCCCTGCTGGAGGCAGTTTTGAGATCCCTTGACGAAGCGAAGGAGTCATTGGGAAAAGGAGGTTGCGATTTGACCCACAGATGTTGTTGGACCAGAGATCTGGATAGTGTTGTCTGCATAGATGAATTTCTGGACTGGTAAAATGATGGTTCTAGTAGTATAGAAGTGTCCATCTCTTAGGAGCTGTTGCCCAGCCGATTCTGCAGTTGCTGCGGAGATTGAACAAGTCGGTGCTTTGCAGAGACCCGCTCTCAGGAGCCTGGTTTCCGTGCCCAGGTATTTTCAAGAGTGAGGCGTACCACAAGTGTGCCGAGTACTTCCTTCAGCCGCTTGTCCTTGTCCCTGAATATTAGAGTAATTTGGGCACCCGAAAGTAGGAGTTCAACTTCCAAAGGGGAAGAAAGGCCGTTTGTTTGGGAAGCTGTTAGGCAGTCTGCAAAGCAAGCACCAAGAACATGGGGAAGAGCAAAGACCAGAAAGCAGTAACACATCTCCTTGTTTTGTGTGCACGGCTTCATAAGCAAACAGCTCTACCACCAGCTGCTGCTTCTTATGGACACAACCTTTTATTTATTTATTTAGACTCAACAGCTCAAGGTTAAAAAGTCTTATAACTCGTGTCCAGAACTGTTTTTCTTTGCAATATGTGGTCTGTGCTTAAGATATACAGAGCACTGCTGAGAGTGCTACGTGCTGCATACCAGGCACCTGCAGTCTGTGTGCAGGTACCCAGGTAAAGCGATGCCTCCCGAGTGCACTCTGAGCGTGAGGAGTTCTCTGCCCGAGAGGCGTGTTTCAGAAGGGTCTGGCTCCTGCGGGCAGTGCTGCGCTGCTCCTCACCCCATAGCATCCYTTGGGGATGGCCAGCCCCCTTCCCACACGCTTGTTGGGCTACAGCTCTGCACAGCTGAGAGCCCTCCCTAGAGCAGCGCGGTCCCGTACCCCGGGCGAGGAAAGGAGATATGCGAAAATAAGGCATGCTTGGTCATTACAAACTGAACCACAAGACATGAACGAGGTTCGGAGTTAGCTCCCAGGGGCCGTATATCAACGTTGGCATTTTCTAATAGAAGAATGATGGATATTAAGGCTTTGATAATTTTCCTCCCGCACAGTTCAGTGTGTATAAGTGTTTGTAAAAAGACTCTCCCTGGAGCAACTGGTGAACGGGCAATTAGGGTATTTCTGTGCCAAGTGGAAGGCTGCTGCTGTTCAGATCAGATCCATGTCTGAATTAGGCTGGAGTCTCAGTGTGCTTGGGCAAACATATTCTGGGACAGATTTTTGCTTCCCCTTCTTCTACCTCTGCTCTGGGCTTTTTGCTCCTTTCAGATTTTCCATTCTGGAGGTGAGAACCTTTTCCTGAACAGAATGCAATAGGAAAACTGGCATTTCCGCAAGAAAGTTTTAGGTTTGATAATCTAGTGGTTCCTAATGAAGAAACGTTTTGCTCCACGTTTCCCGTTACGTCCTTCCCTACAAAATCCTCACCGCAGTTTTGCTCCACTCTTTCCACTTGCATTGCTCTATTTCAAAGGCACGGGCCGAGATCTTGAGGTGTTTTCCAAAGGACCCCTGTCACCGTGGAAAACGTTGTCCTTGGGTGTTAGCTTTGCAGAGTTATGAGCAGCGTGGAAAGCAGGTCTGTAGTGGGAGGGACGTGGCAGCTTTGGGAACAGGCTGAGCTACTTGCCCCTTCTGTGAGAACCTTTGTCCTTTGTGATAAGTGGATTGGGCAAGTGCCTCACAGTGGGAGTCCAGCAAGAAGAAATGTGAGATATTTATCTTGTTTTTTAAGGAGCATCTGTGTGCTCAATCAAATCAGTAATAATAATCAGTAATAAGTATACCTTGTGAGGGGCATAAGTTTATTCTGTTAAAACCGGAGACCCTTTAAAAGACTCTTATAAGCTTGTTCCCCTTCACATGCATGGARCAGTCTGCCCTGAAATACAGGCTCTGCATCCAAATCATCTCTCATTCTTGGTTTCTAATCATTTCTAGTCCCAATCTTTTCATCTGCTTTTAGTTTCCCCTTGATGGATGAGAGGCAATCCAGAAACAGGTGTCCATTAATATAAATAAAGATGCACAAAGTTCATTTCTTGGGGGATTATTATATTGCTTTTAATTTTATGTGGAATAATATGTTCCTCTTTGCCAGCCTGCAAAACCCCATTTAACTGGACAGAATGCTAAATGGCAAAAATATTTGCTGTTTCCCTTCTGCAGCCAAGCCGGCATGCAGACATAGTGAAATCCTGCAAGGATTTTGCCTCTCCCTGTATTCCCCTTCATCTGGAATAGGAGGAAACAGAAATCGCACAAGGAGAGCTTTGCTTACCCGAGCCAGTGCAGTGGTGCTCTGGGTCTACCTYGCATTGAGAGAGTCGGATCCAGCCCCAGCTGAATCCTGCCTTGATTAATGGCCGTGGCAGAATTCCCGTTCGTTTGGGACTGATGCAGGCTGCTTGCCTAGTAATTCCAACGTGRCCTAAATCTGGAGTTTAAGTCGGAGGATAATTGGGCCCTAAAATTGCTGTGAACTTTTAAACTCTGACRACGTTTATGGAGGGTGAGGGAGCTCAGCTCCGTAAGAGCGGGTATTCTGCACCTTGCCAATACTGCCTTGACTTGAATGAGTTGCTAACCTGAGCAGAAGCCAAGACRGGGATTTAAGACAAAATTGCTGACCCTGTCTTTTCTGTAGCTTTAGCTTCAAATACTTCCATAATAGTGTTTGATCTTTTTTCCTTTTTTCTTTCTTTTTTCAATTTTAGCATGATGTTTGGACTAGGTAGGATGCTTTGCATAGTAATTAACAGCTGATTTCCATGGCACCAAGTAGGTTATTTTTAAATATACCATCTTCATTGAAATGAGGCGAACCAAAGCAGCAGCATTCATGGTTAGATTGTGTGCAGTCCTCTACACTCTCCTCATCTGCATGTGTTTGCCCCGGTTTGATGCTTTATAGAAAAAGAAAACAAGCACCTAAAATGGTTTTAATCCTTTATAGTTACATTAAAATGATGTGGCTGTCCAGCAGATAAATTGACTCCATTGTATCTGTTCTGAATTTATATATATATGGCAAAGTTCTGCACGGTCACAAATGATTTATCTTTTGTATTTGGAGCAGAGTCATAATCATTCACTCTTTTTCACGTCTAGTTTGGCAACTTTATCTCACTTGCAGTTTGCATTTCTGAAAGTGGAAATATATTCTGCAGCTTTTGATGTGTTGATTGGTAAGAAGGTAAAGACAGCTGCACACCCGTCTCCAGAGACCCGGCTCAATGGCTAAATGAAGACCTCTAGTGCTTTCTTGTTAGCCAAGATAGATCTACATCCAGATGAACCACAATTAGTCAATAGTGAAGGCTATAGGTTCATGTGATCAGAAGCCACAAATCAGTTTTCCCTAGGACTTAGTTATTGGCAGGCAGTGCCTCAGGCTATGCCTTGCTGCTGCTCGCCTGACTGTAATTTTTCCCCCAGTGAAGTTTTTAAAGTCGCATACTGAGACGGAGACAGTGATCTCCCGACAGCRAGGCTGTCACGGCGCTGTCAAATACCAATTGCTTATCAAACAAATTGTCTGCTACTTTAATGTAGCTGGGCCCTCACTATTAACAGAGCTTAAAATGCTGCTGGGGTTTGTGCTGCTGTTTACCCTGGTGGTACTTATCTGCTTATCCATGTATCTCATTATTTTGACGGGGGCCAAATCCTTCCTTCTCATAAAATTAATGAAAATGCACCAAAACTATTCCCAGCACAGGGGAAYGTGAAACTGTATCGATAAATCAGGGAGAGCCCCTAATTTCTGCTGGAATAAAAAACTTGTTCGCAAATCTTTTTGTTTCGAAAGATTTGGTTAAGAGAGTTCTGTTGCTTGGTTCGCCTTGCATCTTACGTGAGTTTGTGTTTGCTTTTGGCTAAAATCGGAGGCAGAAAAATAGGCTGGGAAATTTCATGTGCGCCTTTTGGAGGCCTTGGGGGCGGAGGGTCATAAAGTCGCCGCGGCTCCGGGGTCCCCGGCTTTGCGGGCGGTTTAGGTGAGCTCRGGGAAGGTGCAGGAGTCGTGGAGGGGAGCCCGGGGCTCCTGGGGCCCCCGGGGGGCGTCCTGGCCCCGCGGCGGTGGAGCTGGGCAGCGCGCGGCTCGAATCCAAGCCCGCCTTTCTCATCCCGCTCTGCAAATAAAGGGAAAAATTCAGGCCGGCAGAAGTAAAAGTAATTCTCAATGAACTGAGCATATAAAACGTGCTTTAAAATTTCCAGCACCCTGCAGTGACGGTGATTAGTTARAGAAACACCGCGGTCTTGTTACTATTACATCTTTTAAAACCTTTTTATATTACGCAAAGATGTTCTAAGAAATTAATTAAAACCTCGGACAATAACATAATCAGGGATATCTATATTTGCAGTCTTTTCTCTGTGCTTGCATACATCTTTTATCTGTCAAGTACAGCAAATAGCTAATTAGCCCCCTTTTAAGTGCTTCACTGCTTATATTGGAGCTACAGTCGTGCCCTAGTGGGCTGGTTTCCAGGAAACCTGATACACATTCTGCACYGATGGAGCTAACGCCTGCTTGAAGGCTGTTAGGAAACCAGGAGAGAATAGAAAATTCTCCCTTTAAAAATCAAACTGTTTATAGTTCTCAGAACACATCTCATTTATGGACATTTTAAACATGGAGAAAGCCAAAATCTGGAGTCCCCGCTTAGTTCTTACTCAGCAAAATGCTTGCCTGTGTCAATAACCGACCTGCTAAATATGAGCTCATGGCCTCACCTACTGTGTTCCTACAATGTAAGTCTGAATGTGATCGTTGTGACTCATCAGGTTAAGTTCTTGCTTGCTTTCATTTAATAGTTCTATCTGGGTAAACCCCAGTGTAGTTGGAACTGATCTAAGATGGAGCTTTTGTTGTGTTTTGTTTGTGAGACGCTGCCTTAAAAACATTAGGTAGTTGATGAGCTCATCACTGTACGTTAATATTAAAATAATACATTTGACAAGTAAGCAAAACAGCTTAATTTCTCTTGGGCATTAGTACAAATGTCCTTACGGATTGGCGCGAGGGTTGGGAATTCCACCCCTCCCTTTCCTGCCGTGAAATCTCCAGGACAGAAAGGCGTCGTTGAGGGCTCCGGTGACACCCAGTGTCACATGGCATCCCTCGCCGGCCGCAGAAATAGCTCAGGGCGCCGCTCTGCTGCAATTAGCAGCTGTAGGAGGATGATGTTTGCCCACAGGTGAGGCGGAAAACCTCCAAGCACCAACAGAGCGAAGGCAGCGATTTCACCACTGTTCCCCCCCGCAAAATACCACGTGCTATTTACACACTGTAGGCATCCTGAGCTAGAACTGCTGTTTTTTTCCTCTGTGTGTGTGCCTGTTTTGCAAGACTTGGCATTTATCTGCTGTACCCACCTGTGCTGCCTGTTCTCTAACATTTATTTGTTTGTTTGTTTGTTTGTTTTAAAGAACGCTGGAATTTGCAGCTACAGTAAAAGGAGCATAGGGCTAATATTCCAGATGAGTTACTTCTATAGCAAATGCCCTTATATGCGTTTAGGATCGCTTCCATGACATTTTAAAAATAAATTCCATTCCTGTTTGTTTTCCTGCGCCGATTTCAGCGTGCTGTTTACCGCCTGCCAAGGGAGGAAGGCGCGGGGCAAGGCGGCTCTGTCGCCGATGCACTCGACCGGCTTCGCGAGGCCTGGATCGGCCCTACGTTTTCTGCTTGCGTTTGGTTTTATTGGCCAAAARAGAGGGAGATGGCAGCTCTGTGGCCGAAGCCTTTGGGGATGTGTGATGGAGGTAGAGGAGGGCAGAAGTGGAGGGAGAGGGCGGGTGGCGGAAAGGATAGGTGCCTTAGTGCCCTCCAGTGCTGTGGGAATGGGACTCCCTCTCCTCCTCCTCTCCCTCCCGTTTACATGGGTGAGCATGTGCATAAATATATAGAGAYACCTACCCAGATAAAAGCAGCAGCTTCGGTGCTACGGAACTCCCTGAAATCATTTATTTCAGCGTGAAAGGGTTGAGCATTAGGGGAGCCAGGGACCCAGCATACTCAGCAGCATCAGCAGGAGGGAAGGGGCTGGGAGGAGGGCGGCAGAAAGGTGAAGTGCACGCAGAGCTGGATACTGTCACCTGCTGCTCCCCATCATGCAACCTAAGAAATGCGCAGGAATTTACAATGTACAAATGTTCTGCTGGGTAACTACTGCATTTCACGGTTGCATATTTGCCACTTGYGAATTTGAAACTGGATAGTAGCACTTTCCAAATGGCTGGGATGTTTGTGCACACATAGGACTTAAGGAAAAAAAAAGTACAGTAAATAGGCGAGAGAGCCTGTGTATTTACTTCGGAGGGCTCGGAAGGAAATGCAGATGCTAAGAAATGTCATGCAGTAAGCTATCAAACTAGCATGATGAGTTATGATTAAATTTGAAAGCACGAGCTCGTAGGATRCCCAAAGCACTTCCATGTGGACGTGGCAGATTTAGTTACCTTGTCGGCATTAGAGCTTAGAGCTCACGGGTTGTAGACAAGATGGTTTAAGTGTAAATAAGCCGTTAGAAATTATAGGTGGGGCAATGGGGCAAAACTAGGTCTTCTTCTGACCTCTTTGTGTTAGTTCAGACTAACCAGGRTGAGATCCAACCTCTCGGTGATACTGGGACCAAGCATCGATGCGCAAGAGGTAAAATGTGCAGAGCTAAAACAAGCCTTTTTTGAAACATATCAAGTGTCAGTCTTTTTCATAAACATATAAACGCGAAACACTTTGATCTAAAGGTATAAGAAGTTTTCCCTGGTACTAAATATTAGCTGAACAGAAYGTAGCACGTCACAGCTGCTGTGTCACGTAGTGACGTGCCGTAGTCATGGCGYGTGTTTGTTGTCACTGTGAACATGCTAAAAATGCTCTTTTTGTTCTGTGCTTGTCAGCGTAGAACACGGCAAGGCTCTCCTTTCTGCCGGGGTCACCCTGATCCCTCGGTCCTCTTCATACCCGTTACGGTGTTGTTGCGGCGCCGTCGGTCTGCGCGCGTYGCCCTGGGTAATGCTCGGCGAGCGGCACCCTCCGCGCGCCGCGGCGTGATGGAGCGCTCTATTTATATTAAAATGAAGAAGTTCCTGAGGGAGACATAGAACAGAATGAAACAACAAACAGAGCTTTAGAGACCGAGTACGTGAAGTGACAGTGACAGCGAAATGGGAGCTCTTGTTACGGAGCGGCCCAGAGGGCTGCGGGAAGACTTATAGCAGGAGCCACGGTGGCGCGAACTTGGCGGCTCTCAGCGGCTTAAGTGCTTGCCAGGCGAGGATGTTTTACAGTGCGCGAGTTAATCAAATAATTTCTCAAGATTGCACACCCTGATTTGGGGTGTCGTTCACATAATATGTTGCTCGAGCCTTTGTTATATATAATATAAAGGAATTATTTTAACRCGGAGCCATATTTCTTCATTTAAATCAGCACGCAACTGTATTGCTGCTGTTATGATTTACTTAGTCTAGATAATAGGAGAGAGAAGACATAGAAKCAGCATTACGTGGTCGCTAGTGTGCTGCAGAAAGAGGCGACCATCCCTTGGAAATAAATAAGGTGGCGGTCAGATACTCCAAAGAGGAGAAAATTAACTGCTCCCTCTGGACAGAGACCTGCAGATGCCGCTGCTAGGGAGGAAAGATCACCTTTTCCAAGGCAGAGACGTGATTTATCCCCTTCCCAGCCCACAGGAAGTCAAGCCCGGGGCATATCCTTCAGGTCTTTATTTTCCAGAAAACATTTATATGGAAAACAAATGAGTTGAAAGTTGAAAACATCTGAAAACACTTTCTGCCTTTTAGATGGGCCTTTCGCTTTTGGGGGACTGAAAATATCTTTTCTGTTGACTGTCGTTACAGAGAGAAGAAATTCTGCAAGCTAAACACGAAATCTTCCCAGCAGCCAGACGTGGATGGCTTGTGAGCCCCTCAACTGCCATGATGGCCGAGTCTGAAGGACGCCACTGCTCCAAGGGGGTTCTTTCCTCCTGGATCTTGAATTCTGGCCACGGAATAGGCTCAGCAGTGAGTTTTGTTCTTCTTGCTTTGTTGGATCAGGATTTTCCAGGCTGTTTTAGTAAACTGATTGCCCGCTCTGTTTAGGTCCCCTCCTTACTTATCCAAAATTTGATCAGGCTGAATGTTATATTTCCACCAGTTTTTAGCAGATCACACTTGAGAGAGACGGAGTGTTTTCGATAACCGGAGCTGCTGCAGYGTGTGGGTTTGTCTGCGCTCCTTGAGATCGCCAAGAAGTCCTTTGAGCTTCTTATTGCTGTCTGTCGCTGGGGCGCTTGCAAAGGCACCTGCAGATGGCAAAGGGAAACGTTTTGGGAAGTGCAGGGCAGTTCAGGCCTGCCCTCAGCAGGGAAGTTCTGCAAGGCACTCTGCAGTAGGTATTCCCTATATTTCCCTTTTTTTTGCATCTTTCCTTCCTCATAAGCGGATTTGTCTGAGCTGTGTTGGATCTTTTGGAATATGCCCTCGTGATCCTTTCCTGATCCGGCTTCAGTGTTACTTCAGCATAGCTGAAGCTATGTAGTGTCTCATAGCCATATAGTGTCTCGTGTCCATTTCTGGATCTTATTAGTAGAACTCTTTTAATAATAAAGAAACCAGACAAACACCTAAAATTTGCAAATTGCCCAAACATAAAATAGGCCATTTAGAAAAGGTTAGTGAAGGCAGCAAAGGCCTCTGCCTACTTGGTCAGATACACATAAAATTTGAAAGGAAAGAGGTTTTTTTCCTGATATTTTTCCAGTGACACTAGATTTCTCCAGGATGGCAAAGAGGCCCTAAACCTGCACCCTTAAAAAGCAGAAATGCCTCTCCCTCATCCACCTCCTTTGGAGTGATTTTTCAGCAAAAAAAAAATCAACAAAAAAAGAAAAAAAAAAAAAAAAAAAAAGAAACAAAGGAGAAGGATTTACCTTTTGTGCCCTGTGGCTGTTACCTGGATTCCACGGTTTGGTACAGACTCCCACCATTTCAGAATAAGCAAACTGGACAAAAGAAGCCCCATTAAAACGTGACCCTTTTTTTTCCTCATTTCTCCAAATACCTTCTTGTAATATATTTTTGTGGCTTTAATCAAATGAGCTCTTAAACTCAACTGGAAACGATAAAAGTGTTTGTCGTGGTTAAGGTTCCTGAGATGGTAGCACTGAGTGTAAATGACAGTATGTAGCAGTAGGTACATGTTATCGGTTAGACCTTTAGCTAATGTAAATTCAAATAACAGTGTTTAAGGCCATGTTCCTCTAAGTCACTCTGTAAAGATTTCAAATAAGAGAGATCAATTTTAATTAAGCACATGTTTTAGAGGGCATATAAAAGCAGAGAGAAAAGAAATCATATTTTTTACTGGGAGCATATTGATTGTATTGGAAGTGATTAAGATTCTTCTGTTATTATTTAGTCCTTGTTATGGTGGTGCGTGCCCGGGTGCTGAATGGCCCGTGTGAAGCGGAGGTCGCTGCCCCGAGGTTTCCCTGCTTGCTCCATTGGCAGCCTGGGTGCCCCAGCAGCGGTACGTGGGCCGTGAGGACGGYGCCGTGAAGCACCCAGGCTATACAGGTTTATGCCCTTCTGCCACGAGGGGCTGGCAGAGCCTTTTCAGCGCTCTGATTCATCAGGTCTGTATTTGCTGCCTTTATTAGACATTGCGTATCTGGCCAGCCTGAACCGCTTGGTCACTGAAGGTCACTAGGTTAAGGAAATGTTTTGTACCATGTTGTGAGGAAGGCGCTTTATTTTAGCGGTAGCAATTGTGTTCCTGTTGCTATTCTGGTCTGAATTGCTAACGTGTTTYTCTCGGAAAACAGGGATGTGGAGATACTGTATGTAATGACAGGCCAAATTTGCCTCTTCACTCTAAATAATCACTGCGAAAATTAAGGTGCAAAMCCATGCCTGCTGTAATTGTTGCATACTTATTAGCAGCTTTCCTTTTCCGGATTCTCTGGGTATTTGTGGCCCACGATAACGTGAATACTTAAGGGGAAAGTGTAATTAGCGAGTGTGTAGTTCATTCAGTAAACATTTCGTAGCTGTTTGATGTGCCTGGACCGAGCGTCACATATGATTTTACACTTTTATCCGGCGAGGCGACTGACAGGTCTCTAATCGCGGTCTCAGAGCTTTCACTCTGCTTGAACTTTGCTTCATAGAGGTCATTTCCCAGCCGCTTGGGAGCAGGAGCCACGTCCGTTAAATCCCACAGAGTCGATAGATGCGATAATAGCTTTAGGCACATTTTCTTACAACTCGGGGGGAAAGACAATTTCAATAAATGTAAAGCTATACTCTCTGCAGTCCACGGAATATGTAAGCGGCTCTCAGAGGGSCACATCTTTCCTCCACCTCCTGGCCAGAATCGCTTTAATAACAACATGCRTTTGCTCGTTTTCCAAAGCAACATTTGATAAGGGCAGAAGAATCTCTCGCAAGGCTTTTAAAAAGTACGGAGGGGAAATGCATGGACCGATATGAGCAGCGAGATATTTCCTCAGGTTTAGATTGTAGACGTGCGCCATAAGGATGAGGTCGTTAGGTTTTCTAATGCATATTTCTGCTCTCRGGCAAAGGCAGATGGCAATAGGATGTGCACATGGGGGACCGTTTTACTCTAAAGGCAGAGGAAAGTGTTGGGTCAACATAGAAACTGCTGGTAGGGACGCAGCAGAAGTCGAGCATCTATAAACACGTGCTGCTAGCATGCTAAATAGGTTTGTATACACAATGCTTTGATATATTTTACATCCAATAGATCACCGCTCATCAAAACAAGCTCACAGGTTATATCTGTCAAGATAATTAACAGACGATTCCTCTGTAGCAGATGTCTGAGATAAGTAGGAAAGACAGGCTCTTCCCTTGACRTGGCTTCAAAGGGGAAGCCACTAATATTAAAATAAAATAATGTGAGTTATTTCAGTTTGATCATAGCTGCCTAACATAAAAATTAACCCCTTCACACAATAAAACAAAAAATCCCCGCTTGACTGTCAAACTCTCATACTGGCATTGATAATAAACTTTCCAGTTCTTTCAAYGTATTTTTTTTGCATTGTCTTTGATTTCTTTTTTCCTTGGTATTTTTGTGGTGCAAAGGAATAAATCTTGAAAGTAAAGTATCCCCTCCAGCAAAATATTTTACCCTGTTTGCCTTGGAGAATTCCACTGCAAGGAGAGAGGGGAAGAGAAGAAAAACTCGCAGAGTAGCTGGAACAGCCTCAAATTCAATAGCCTGTGAGATTTCCCTTTAAATGATCTTTCTAAATATAACAGTTCAATAGGTCAGTGGTCAATATGAATGTTATCTGCAAGCTGGAGCTATTAATTTCTGCAACCCTGTTTCGCATGCCAAATGTTACCCTAACGTTTTATAGTCCAGCTCTCTYACACATATGTTTATATGAACAGTGTGCAAGAGCAGCGAGGCGAGCGGTGCTGCAGCCCTCGCATCCCAGCACAGGTTACACAGCAGCCTGTGCCTGCAGCTCACTGGCTTATTTGGCCCGTGGTGCCTTCAGGTGCAGCTCCTAGGAGCCCACAGAAGCCATTTGGCGAGTTCTTGTGGACAACTCTGTTTACAAATTAGAAAGAATAATATTACAATTTGCCTTCTCTGCTGTCTTTAAGCAGGACAAGTTGACCATCCGCTGCAGAAGTCTGCTGGGTTAGCAGCGTGCTGCCCTGCTGTGCCGTGAGCTTGARCTCTCTCCTAGGGAACGGAGGCTCCGCAGCCGAGTTGTGAGAGCTTAGACACTCCCGAGATTGCATCGGGAAACACGTACGGGCAAAGGAAAGGTAGGGGCAAAGAAACTGGGTTAAGGTAAGGAGAAGAGCTTGAAAAACGTGTGTTATTTTGTTAGTTACTCTCTTTTGAATCACTTTTGCTAGACCTGCTTTTCTGTTACTATATATGCAGTTGCAGTCAGGCCGGAAGTGCATGCTTGCACTTCCCAGATCTCAGAGGACCGTGTTCCTGTCTCCTTTATTTTGGGGTTTTGAGCGACTATTTTATGTAAACAAATTCTATATTATTGTTCCAGATCTGTTTTCTTCCACCCAAACTAAAACCTTAGGCATTTTCTCTGCCATTCTGTTCCCTATATTTTGCTGATAGCTCTGTTTCAAACCTCTCCCGTGACTTCCAGGTTCCCCGTTTCAGCCCAGTGGCAGTGTCACCCTCCTGCACGTCACTCACGTCTGTTCAGTCCACTGCGGCTTTCACCAGCTTTTCTCGAGCTGCATCTAAACCCAGAAGATAATTTTCCTTGGGTTGCTTTGGAGCTGTGGTCTTTCCTGCACTCGTTTGGCTGCCCAGATTTCATTCTCTTGGGGGTTCTCATCATCTCTCACTTCATTTTCTTGCGGTGTGTGCTAAGGCTTTGAAAGCACTGTGCTATAAACACCTTCATTTTACACTCCAGCTTCTTATGTGGTGTATGGAATAGTGTAAGCCAATCAAAAGCTAATTTTTAAGTCTGTTGTTTGCTTAAGCAGTTCTAGTTTCTGAGAGACTTGGTGTGGATAATTGATTTATTAATACCAGTTCAATAGTACATGTTCCTAATTTACTATTCTCACAATATATCCCATGTACCGCTAATAAATACATCCCAAGTAATAATAGATTTACTATTTTTATGATCAGTTTATATCCCCATGTGATTCTTGTGAGCAGAGCCCAGGCTGGAAGACAAGGCATGAAGTGAGTGGTTTTATTACTGCTCTTTAATCCTAATCCTTCAACGCAGAGCAAAATCTATCTATGCCAGAAAATATCATGTAGAAAACAGAGGCTTTTGCATATTCACTTCCAAATGGAGGTATATACGTGAACACTGCTGAGCTCAGAGTTATGGTTGTGATGCGAGGTGCCAGAAGACGTTATTTGCTACAGAGACAGGTTTAACATATTTATGCTTTAGTTGAACGTCAGCCATAGCTGCCAGTAGCTCCCAAGGACTGTGCTGATGCTCAGGGACTGCTGGAAAGCATCTCTGTTTTGACTSAGTCTTCTGTGGAATTTCTCCTTCAGCCATTTCTCCAGAGAAGACACCTGGGAACCTTGTTTTGTTGACCGTGTGCCGTGCATCAGGTCTCCTATGAATTCCTCACTGGGTACATTGAATTTCTATAGCTTGCTCCTGTGGCTCCATAAAACTTGGGATCAGGGAGAAAAAGCGTTCTTTTTAAAGCTTTAACGTTCTTCATAACGTAATGCTAATCGTTTCTATGGCTAAATCTAATAGCTTTTTGGGAGCTGTTGTACTGCACTAGATAAGCGACGTTCTTGCACCTTCTTAGGTATCTAAACAGTAATTTGAGTAGTAAGATCTGTTGGTGGTCTATAAGAGCTTGAAGCCATTTCCAATGTATCTGTTAAAAAAAGTCACTATTTAGTATAAACCTAAAATAAAACCAGAGCTTTGGACAAAACAAGGGAATTCCTTGCACTGCCAAACTTGATTCCATTTTCACCTGAGCAGCCCCTTCATTCACCCGCTTGTTATCTGAGAGCCTAAAGAGAAGAGCATCTCCTCTCTCTCAAAAGCTAACCAGAAAAGAAATGGAAAATGTAAAAATGGCTTCCMCAGCATAAAAGCTGAGAGACAAATCTACGGAGGGATCTGTGTGCCCCACTCCTGCTGTCTTAATCCAGCACCTCAGGAATCAATGTCTCGAGTCAATCCGTCCAGATGAGGTCCTGTCTGAGAACCAGTGGCTTCCAGTAACACAAGGAAGGCTGGTTTTGAAAATAAAGGGGCAGCCTCCTCAGAAGGGTGACTTTGTCTCTTGTAAACCCTTCCATGAGTGTTTTTCTGCCGCCGCTGACTRTGGAGGTCTGTGTGTCAGCGTTGCGGGAGGGAGCTCAGCCTCATCGCTKGCTCCACCAAGTCTTAGTGCCTTTACTCAGGCACAAGTGATGGTGATTTTAATGAATACTGCATGAGTAAAGGTCAGATTTGAGTGATGGGTTCTTGCCCTGGCATGCAAATGATACTTYTTTTCTGATGAATTTGATTCTTTTGCAATGGAACTATTTTAGAATACTAGTTTTCAGAAATCTGGAAAAGAAAGAGAAAGAAATAGCAAAAAAATGCCAGAAATGCAAAAGAACTCTACCTTGCACGCCTATTTCTGAGATACCTACACCAGGTATCTGGCGAGCAGTTGGCTTTTCTGTGCTTTGAATGACTCTGCTGTGCTTGGCTGCATGCATGCAGGGTCCAAGGACTGCAACTATCCCCTGGGAAATGTCTCCAGTGAAGCCACAAAGGCAGGCACGGGTTGCAGAAATGCCCTAGTTCTGTCTAGGGGCCCTATCTAATAGCCCTTTTGCAATAAAAGCTACTTTTAAGTATCTTTCCGTAGAAGAGGCTTGGAATGTCAGCAGTCGTATTTCTGATGGAACGAAAGCCAGGGTTAGCTGAAGCGTTTTGATTTCTCTCCAGGGTGGGACGGACCAGCAATGGAAAACTAATCATTAAAAAGGTATTTCATCTGAAGAATAATCTTTGGGTATCTCTAAAGATCAGGCGGATGCAGAAATGATCTTGAGATGGGAATTGGCATGGCCTCTGTAGAAAGGCTGGGTAAAAGGTCYTTGTGTAGAGAGTACTAAAAAATAGGAGAAGTTTAACAATTTAGCACTGAGGAGGTGCTGGCACAGCACTGGAGGGCCATGCAAGGCTGCTTGTTGTGCAGCTCTCCATCCTCCCCATTAACTGCTATTTGCAATTAAAGGCAGAATGGCTTGCTCATTGCTTCCTCTCTTGCTACATGTGATTTGAGCAAAAAGTGCTCCTACCATCCATTCCTTCTCAGCCGTGGTAGAGTCCATTAAAATCTAGCGTGAGTGGAGAAGGCTGCGGATCAGTCCGATGCTCTGTGGCGCCATTTCTTTCATAAGCCTCTTGAAAACAAAAGGAGGAAATCCACGCAGAGCTCCACCCAATCCTCTCAAAGAGCGCAAAGCCTTCAAAAACCCCTTTGGTTGAAAAAATGTTATGATGGTTGCCAAGTCAGGCACTAAGAAGTTAGTAAATATTAAAATGGAGTCTTCTTTAATACAGCTCTTTCATGCATGTGCCTTGGGACTTAACTTTCAACTGAATAAACACCAACTGAGAATGCAAAATGTTTTTATTATCATTATCTCATTAGAGTAATATTTTGCTCAAGAACTTTTCCTCCTTCAGTGCGTGGGATATCCTGTGCTCTTGGACAAGCAGGGAAAGTGTAACAGAAGAGCTTGGCCGGAGGCCCCTTGGTTCACTTCAAGTAGAATTTGTCTGAGAGTTTTGAAGCCATTTGATGTTACAGGAATATTCACTCCATAAAGGACAAGGAGAAAATTAAGGATGTTTTCTTCAGAACAAGGTTTGAGTCCTTTTCAATGAATACTTAATATTTTATAATAGTTCGTAATAACACTGCGTAGTGGATGGTGTGCCTAAACAGAGGCACCTTAGGTCATTTTAGATATTGTGGATATCACAACCACGTGAGGCTGGTAGATGTGTTGTAGGAAGGACGGGAGAGCTGAGCCCTTCTACAGCATCTGGCCAACAGTGGTGTCCCAGGTGGTCTAAACATCACTGAACATCCACGTGTGTGCTCTCCACTGGTACTGACAGCAGTTTTCTGCTTCAGGATCAGAGTTCTGCACATGTGGAGAGCTCCTATGAGTAGATGGATTTTTGTTTCGAAGGGAGCAGTTAAGATGGGTAGAGTCTTGAGGAGAAGGGGGCCGACGTCACCAGTCTGAATGAACCGGGGGCCTTCAGCCAAGCCCTGGGGCAGGGGCTGCCAGGTCCCACTGCACCCGGGGTGGTCCTGGGAATCCTCGCCTGGTTTCCAAGGAATCTGTTTGGCCCCGTGCAGCCACRTACACCTTCTACCAAGCGGCAGTTCCAGAGGCTCGCTAGGCACCAGTTAATCACTGGGGCAGGTGTTGCTGCTTGGCTGCTYGTCCATATTAGAACTTCCTCTTCTTCCGTATTCTCTTGTTAAATACAGTAATTATCTCAAAAGAGGTGGCAAGAAACARCTGCATTTTTCTGTGCCGATACCTGTATTTTCACGTGGCTTCTGGCACCAAGTTTCTGTTTTCTCAAAAACGCATTGAAGAGTTAACGTGGTTGGAATAAAAATACCCGTGGATGAGCCGCAGAGCGTTGCTCATGTTTCCCGTGGCTTCGTTTYGCTTTGGGTCGGGTCTTGGATCGGTGTCCCAGCGCCGCGCAGTGTTGGGAAGGTGCTATCCTCCGAGTCCTGCACAGTGCTGATTTATATATCGCACGTCCAGTCACTTCTGTAGATGAAGCAACTGYGTTCAGGTATGTTACAGAGTGCGGCTCCTTTTAGAGCTGCAAGTCCTGTGAAAAGCTGCTAAAAATAGGGCCTTCATTTGCAAAACGCGGGCCTGATTCAAAGTGGTRGAAGCAAGTGGAAAAATTCCCATTGCCTTGGCAGGCGTTGGAGCCAGCTTGTTGCAGCGGCTCAAGTGTCTATCTTTTAGCAGAAGAATCTGGTGGGGGTGGCCTTTGGCTCTGCGCAGAAGTCTGTCCTGGTTTTGTTTGTCTGTGTGCTTGACGTGGAGCCCCGTYGGTGTGAAGCCATCGCGCTAATGGCTTCGGGGGCAATCAGGGAAGGGGCYGCCGTGGCTCATCCCTCCTAATAGCTTGTCCTCCTCCGGCAAAATTGAATAACCCCCGGCACGGCCGGGAGGCGGGCGGCACGAATTCAATAGGGCTGCAAGGTCAGCGTCCTGTCATTTTTGGCAAGCAAGTAATTATTCCGCACTAACGTTCGGTAACGGAGCGGGAAGCTGCTGGAGACGCCTTGCTCCGTACCCGGAATAGGCTCCCGAAGAGGACRTGCCTCTAATGAGAAGTCATTCTGCCTTACTGCAGTGCCCCTAGCCCTCCGGTTCGCTCTTGGTGCACGTTTCATGTACATATTCTGCAGAGGCTTTTTACCAGCAGCATCTGTGGGAAAGTTTAACAACTTCACTGTCTGTTGTTTAATATTTTCCACTTTTATGGGTTACAGTTGTGCTGTCTATTTGCTTTTACTGATTTGTGAAAGATTTATTATAAACCAAATACAGCTGTTCTCTCCTTTCATAAACTGAAACTATTTTGGCAAAACCTATTTTCCACTATGAAAATAAATTTGAAATTGCTTCCCTCACCCAGCTTTCCAAGCATGAGCATCCAGTTGTTATTTAGTGGTGCGGAATAGGTGCCAGGATGGTTGTAGGCTCACTTAGAGGAAAGAAAATGCCTATGCTTCAAAAATAAACAGCAGAAATGGATTTTCTCCCACTCTCCCTACCCTTTTCCAGAGGATTTAATATTATCATCTGCAGATCCCGAGAGTTACGAATTAGAATGTAAAAAATTCATCTACAGATTCAAACYGTTTTTGCATTCTGATATTGCATGTGCACTGATGAATTGTACACATTTTATTTAGATCCATAACCTTTACCTGAAATGAATATTATTGTCAACCTTTTAATATACTCAAATAGTTTTTTACATGGGGCTTAAAATAGCCCGGTGCTTGCTCTGAAAGGGCACACATTTCCCTGGGTCAGTTTCCACCGTCGGGGTTCGGACCAGCGCCGTGTTCCCTGTCGTTTTGTGAAGGCAATATTACGTTAGAAAGGCYCCAAGGCAGGTTACAGTTCACCTTGTCTCGACTAGGAAAGCTATCGTTCTGCATTGCCTAGAAGACATAAGGGAGTGATGGCCAAAGAGCCTTCAGTAATACTGCTGCTTCRGTCGAAGTTGTCTGGTATTTTCCTCCTGTTGTTTTTTTTCCAGAATTAAATGCGTCTGCTGCGTGGAAGCTGTTGCTTTATWCATTGCAAGAAACCCTTCTCTTGCCCTGGACGTGCACGCGCTGCGTGCTTGAACCAGGAAAAGGGGTGCTCTTGGTGCGYGTGCGCGTCACTTCGTTGCAAAAGAGGAGTGAGCTTCTGGAGAGAGCTGAGCTGCTGGGAAACGGARCAAACCGGGTGCAGCTCAGGCAGATAAAAGCCTGGAATTGCTTCTGTGAKGGCTCTCCCAGGTGCTTGGAGCCAGCTGCAGTGAGTGCACCGGCCGTCGGTTTGTGGGCACGGCAAGTCGCTGGTTGCAGCCTCTGCTCAAGACCTGCTGGCAGGGGAGGCCCTCAAGAAAGAGGTGCCGTTTCCTCCGTGCAAAGGCCTTTTAGGTCACACTGTTCTCCCTCGTGGCCAGAAAAACTGGCTGTGTTTGAAACGTCKCAGTCCTGCTGAGGCTCTTGGGTTTTAACTAGGGATCATGAAAGTGAGACCGGTGATTTTAACAGAGCAGGGTCAGTTTGTCCCTCCTGTGCAGAAACATTCGTGTATTTATATCGAATGCAAACACACACTCTTAAGCACTTACGTGGGTCTGTGTTGCCTGCAATTATGTCTTTGGTTTTGAAGTGTGGTTTTGAGCAAGAGAAAGGTGAGGGAGGCCTGATGGTTGTGAAACACGTGGTTACTGAGTCTGGCACCTCTGAACAGGCCCTGAACTTACTGTTTCTGCTCACTTACGCTTCTGTTCTGAGCTTTCTAGAGCCAACTGACTTCGTATGTCGATGTACTATGTTCTCAGCTCCAGCCACTGCATAAATGCTACTGACAGTAGCAAAAGACGCTTTTATTTGAATGGGGAGTAAAGAGAGCAGGCTTGTAAAAACTCTGCTTCAGCATTTGTTGGCACAGGCTTTCGAGCCCTCTTGTTCCTCTCTCCCAGCTGCTTTTCCTTACTTCTACTTTTATTTAGGYCAGAGTTCCTGCTGTTTCCTTAAAGTGTGTTTGTACATCACATGTTAATGTCCATTGGGTTGTTTGGGTTTGCGTTTGTTTGTCTTCTTAAAGCTCCTGTGAAACACTCCTGTTTTAAACCGAAAGCCAAAACGTTATTCCAGAAATCTGTTAGGAAGTCTTTATTATTATTATTATTTTTTATTTCCATTATCTCCTAGGTTTCTTTTTTTTTTTTTTTTTTTTTAATAGCCTTGTGTATGTAAAATTTGGTAGCCCCCAGACTTAAAAATGGCCGCATTCAATATGGTAGCAAATTCCACAGCACATGGTCAGGAAGAATCTGCCCGGGGAGACGGATACGAGGGGGACGAGAGGCTCCAAATCCGCGCACGGATCGGATGCAAGGAAAGCCAGGGAGCCGCTGTTACTGTCGCAGCCTTTTGTGAATCAGCGGGTCCTTCGAAGCCAGACTCTCCTCCGGGTCTTGCCCTGCTGTGCAGCCTCTGCCTCACTGAACTGCCTTGCTTCAAGGGAGCACGGTCGGGAGTGTTGTGTTATTTTCCAGCATTGGTTTTTCTCGCAGATGTATTTGGATAGTTGCACAGGCTGTTATTTCCCATTGATGTCAGAGACGAGGAGGCGAAAGGCAATAAAAAAGAGCTAGTTCTGCACTTGAGACAACATCCACCGTAAAGAAATAATCGTGCAGAGACTCGTTGAGCTCCGCGAGCGGAATGCCTCTGACGGAGAGCAAAGGGGAGCGCAGCAGACTGCAGCGTGCTCCGCAGCCAACTGCCCGGGCGGCGCGGGCAGCCGGGGGAGCGGGGCCGCGCGTGGCCGCGGGCCAAAGGCATCGCCAGGGGACAACAATTTCCTGGCTCTGTGTTGTTATTTCTGTCTGACATGCTGTGTGTCATCTGCATGTCTCCCTCTCATTTCCTATGACTGTTTCTTTTCCTTTTGGCTGTTGTGTGTTGATTTTATTATTTTTTGTTAGTGACCTGGATTCTCTTTCTTAAATGTACCATATACCATCTTAGGACATGACTTTTATTTTACTTGCTTTTGGCTTTTTTCCCTCCCTTTCCTCTTTTATAGCATATTCCAGAAAACTGTAATGAAATGTGTTAGCTGTTAAATAGCTGCAGCCTGCTTGAGTTCTTGAATACTGTTGTTATTGTGGTTGGATTTTGCTGTATATATCTGTAGTATTGTATAGTATCTCTAGCATATATATTATATATATTTGTATATACTTATAGTATCTATTTAGCTGTATTTAGCTATATAGATGGTATAGATGGTAGCTATAGATGGTATAGATGGTATATAGAGAAGCTCAGAATAACAAGAAGCAAAACTTCAGATTGGGTTTCAGGCAGAGAAGTAGATGTGTGTGGCAGTAGCCTGGGGAGATGTCATACCTTGCTTTTAATGTTTGAATAGGTTTGGCCCATGATAAGCCTTAGAAATTAGGAGGATGGAAGGCTAGCTCAGGATGAGCTGTCGGAAGCTGAATAGCTGAAGGTGTCTTGCTGATTTTGAGATTTGCCTAGGAGATGTGGGCAGCTGTAACACGGGAGTTCTACAAGGCCTGTAGGAAACCACTTTCCTGACCCTGTTTATGACCCCTGAAGGATATCTGTGCATTGAAAAGCAGTCAAATAATGTGAATAGGTGATACTGAATTACTTGCTTCTACAGGTGTCCAAAACTCGTCCTGCAGGGCACTGTGGTAAGCAGGTTAAAACCAACTCACCTGTCTCTGTGCTGCTCTCGGCTTGCTTGTGCGACTGCAGCATCCTGCGGCCACGAGCCGGGCTTGTCAAAGCGGCCAGGTGGAGCCTCGTGGTGGTGACCTGCTCTAGAGCTCGAGAGCTGATCCGGACAAGGCTAGGCGCAATGCTRCCAGCCCCGGAAACTGCAAAACTAAACCAAAGCACGATGGTTAAATGCCACAAGGAGGTGTTGTCACGACAATTATCATCCTCCCCACTCTTTCTCTGTCCATTCCCCTTTGCTTTGTGTGCGCGGGAGGCATCCGCTGCCTCGTGAGGTCCCTTCCCCAGGCCTGGCTGGAGCGGTGCTCGCCTGCTGCAGCGCTGGCTGCTGCTGCTGCACCGAGTGCAGCGTCCTGGGCTGCMTGGTCAACCCCAGCCACTGCTACTCCCAAACCAGACCCGTGTCCCTGTGCAGGAAAAAAGAAACACAGCCTCTCCAAAATGGAAAGTCAGCAACGTTCCGGAGCAAGAATACCGTACGTGTGAGCAGTGTCACAAATCTAGGAGATGCTCTTGTGTTTTCAAACCACATTCAGTGGCACATAAGAACTTTCCATTGACAGATTTGCCCACTGATTTTTTTTTTTTTTTGTAAATACTTCAGTATGTGTGTTTTTTAAAAACACTGTAGATTCTTGTGGGTTTTTTTTCTTTAAAAACAAAAAAAGTAGCAACACCGATAGGCAAAAAAAAAAAAGGACAAAAACTGTCATTACAGCCACATGTCTAAGATATGAGTCCCCCATGTAAATACATAGTAATTACAGGCTTATCTTGTGGGAAAAGGGGACGGTTACTGTATGCAACACTGTGATTAAAGCATCTGTTACTAGTCTATGAAATTATTTTTTTTAATGTAACTGTGGTGTACATGATCTGCATGATTTTTACTTGTCTCAGATTCTCAGAAAGGCTAAAATGGATATGATGGCTTTCGATCTCGGTCTGGAATGCAGATTCAGCAACTCTGAAGCTGGAAAAGAAATAAATGGCATTTAATACAGATATTGGAAAACATCTAATTTGGAACCTACGTGATGGGAGTGAGTACACAGAGACACTTAATGGGCTAAGTCCTTCATGGGTATAAGCCAGGTTAGTGTGAACTCTTGACTTCACACTTCTGATTCTTAGAGACTTAATTAAGTTATGTCCGGTTATTCTCTTTCAAGTTCTGGCCAAAGAYGAGGATCAGTTGTACTCTAACAGTATGAAATTCTTTGGGTTCCTGGAAGCGTGGAGCCGGTGGGACATTGCTGAAGGTAACTGTCACACGTAGAGGAGAGCCGGAGTACTTGTTGAGCCAGTCACAGCCCTAGCACCTCTTTGTAAACAGTGTCGCATCTCTCWCAAAGTCATGAGGAAGGAAAATGTAATATTCAGCTTGCTAAGAAAGTTTTCTCTGCAGTCGCTCCCACCTCGCTGGCAGGYGTAGGTGCCATAGGTGCCAATGCACTCTCTGGTTCCAGTCGGAACTCGATTTTGCAGCCGTGAAGGCCTCCTTGCTGGACGGGCTGCCCGTGGGTCCGGCACAGGAGTAGTCAGAGCCAAGGCCGGAGGAGGGCTGTCCGCTCTGCCGCGCGTTCCCAAGCCTGACGCTACACCGGTGCGTTTGCTCCTCCGTGGTTTTTAAGGGGTTTCAGTCGCTGCTTCCCGCGTGGGGCTGTGCAGTGCCTCCGGCTCCCGATCCCTTGCAGGAAGGTACGTCTGCTCTCCTACTTCACATGCCTCRTTCTGGTGGCACGGATCTCCCTTCTCCTGCTTTACATGCCGGTGTGGTTTTTACTGGCTTGTTGGGCTYGTTTATATGACAGCTTGTTCATTGGTTTTATGTTTTGCTGTGTGCTTTATTTATGCAGTAGCCTGTTGGGGTCTGGAAAGGATTTCCCATATTGGTAGATTGGCTGGTCAGACTGGATTTTTCAGATTCCTCATAGCAGTGGTACTAAATGATAGTGATTAAGTATAACCTTATGTCAGATATCAATAACAGTAACCAAGGCTGGTTCAATAATATGTCTGGGAGACCCTTCCTAAAATAAATAAAACATATGGCTCAAGCCCTTACCTAAAGCTCCCAGGCTTTAGGGACTTAAAATTTAAGCCCTGTAGTCACCTTTACAGGTATTTCTTCCCCACTCTCCCTCTTGGGAATATGAAACCGCAGGCACACAGCGTAACACAGATATTTATATTAAAAATGAAATGAAGCATACCTTGAATAATGTGGGGGAGGCATGGCCAGCCCCGGCTCGCCATTACGTGCCCCACTTACCGAGCCCTGGTCGGTGCTCCCTGTGTCCGTGGGACCTTTGTGCTCCTCTCGCCTCTCCCCCTCGCCCCGCTGGGGGTTCAGCAGCCCCTGGGCGCCCCGGTGCTCTCCAGCCCCGCAGGAGTCCTGCGGAGGGCGTGGGTGCAAAGTTCGGGGTGGTCGTTTGGCTAGGAGGGGTTTATAGTGAACCGTGTCCACCTGGAGGACCTGAAACCATTCAGCGTTTCTGGTGTGCTTGAATAAATGAAGGGGACCAAGTCAAAGCAGTTGAACACAGACTGTTGAGAACTGCTTGGACTTTGTGTTGAGGATACATTGATTTCTGGTGCTGGGAATTTTACAAGACAACCAGCAGAACAGCCACTAAAAGCATGCTCTGGGAAAATACTAGCATAGTAATAAAGCAATGGCTGTAAACGAGTAATTACAGCAGTAATGCAGCCACTATCTATCACTGCACACGGAGCCTTAGTCTGTCCTTTCATCCTTCACTTGCATAGTCAGAAGGCTACAAAACTTTGCCACGCATCACATATTTACCCCCTGGAAAGGAGCTGTTGTATGTGCGGTTTCCGAAAGCTTTCCTAAGTTTTGCTGATACGGGAGCATTTTGACAGAGGGAAATGTGCTGTCATGTATCTTGTGTGTCGTGGTTGCTTAACTTAGTTTAAAATAAACCTATCATTGTGGTTTGCAGAAAGCCTGTGAAATATCTAGGCCTCCTTCGAGGTGACGGGAGAGCCCAGGAGGCCGGCGGCTTCTCCTCGGCGGGGTCCATGGCCAGTCTGAGGGGCGGCCGCCCAGGGCTGGCCGCTCGAGGGCCTTTGTGCGTGGCTCTGGTGCGGGCTGCTGCTGCGGGGCCTGCAGGGAGCCCTCCCGCAGCGTGCGCCCGCCCGCGCCGTGCCGTCAGCACCGTCCTCTGAGCTTCCCCCTGTTACTGATCCGCTGCCTTCCGTGCTGTGGCTAATTTGCTTGTTAGCGATGATTTTAAAAGGTAATTACAGAGTTATAGTCTGCCCRACTCTCCTATGTTTATTTCCTGCCTAAGTGAAGGTTGCAATCCTTGCATGSATAAAGCTAGCTTATTGACAAAAAAACTCTGTTTTGTGGCTTTTTGTTTTYGTTTCACTCCTAATCTGAAGATCACTCTGAGGAAAGGTGGAGATCACTGCAACRTTTACTGAGACATTTGTGTTCGGAAACCCAAGTCGTGCAATGGRGGAAATAATGTGGTGACTTAGCATGGTACACAAGGAGCTCTTGTGCCTGCCAAATAGAGTGGTAGCCTGTGGGAGACTTGTTACTGCCCGTGGAAAACACGAGTCGAGTGTTTCATTGTGCCATGTATGTTTTTCTTGGCATCATTTAAGCAGGAGATAAAAAGGGGAAGAACTAGGCTGGCCAAAGCATATCAGTTGTAAGCTGAATTAAGCTCACCTGAGCAGCTCGTGGGAATCTGTCTCAATCACCAGTCTTAAAACTGAGCTGGGATTCTCACTGAGAKTGTCTCTCTAACGGAGCTAAAGAGCTCTCATTTTAGTGGGGCTAAACAGAGGTGAAACAGCTCTTGGGAAGGGGCTGGTGTGGGCAGGTGAGAGGTTTCATTAGGAACCCCAAGGCAGAGATCTGACTTTTTGCTTAGCCTCACTCTGAGTGAGGGCAAGGGGGCTGAAAGCCTCTTCCCATGCTTGGAAGCAAGGGCAGTGTTTAAAAGCTTTACTCGTAGCAGCCCGTTCAGTTTGGGAAGGAAGGTTTCGTCCTTTAATCATGGCAGTTCTCTCTCAGTGAAATTGCAGGTGCAATTGCAGTGTCTGCTGCCAACAGCAGTGGGAGATGGACTCCTCCAATTTTAAAAACTCAGTCATTTTATTGTTTTTAAAAAACTCAGTGTGGATTGTGCCTGGGATTTAAGGGCGTTTGGATGTTGTTTCACCTGTGCCTGAAACCTGTGAGCAGCTTCACAGTCTGTGCCATGCTGGGCTTTGGATGGCTTTATTGCACCGCGTGGGACTAGCAGCACCCTATCTAGCAGGCTGGTGAATTTGCACCATAGAATCCCACCCATTTTTCTCATTTTGCTGCTTTTCCTGCAAGATCTGCCGATTTCCTGCTTTGCTCTTCAAAACTCTGATCCCACCCCACTTYTGTGAGCCCACACGTGGAGAACACTCGAAAGCAGCAGGCTCTGCTGGAGAGCTCTGGATTTGGTGGTCTGCTCCTGGCGACCTGCGTGTTATTCTTCATCCTTCCTGTTGGAAGCTCACTGAATTGCTGGGTTTCTCCTAGGTGCAGTTCTCCACAGAGTTGCCACAGGCTGGTGAACTTTGCTTGCTGAGGAGCCTGTCGCAAAACACTGGGCTAGGTGGGATTACAGATTGGTAAGGATGGAAATGGAAACAAGTGATCATCMGTGTGGCCTGTCTGAGCACTGTTTTACATGGCATTTGTAGTAATCACCAGCAGATAGCAGAGGAAATTGCTCTAGTCTATGAAATACTAGCAAGACTTGAATCACCCACAGAAACGTAGGGTTATTACAGCGTTTATTTGCGGGTCTTTTAACATGCTGCTCAGATGGAGGATTCCTGTAAGAGAAGCTGAAAGCCTCTGCAAGGGATGCGTCTGCCTGTGCCAGTGCGTGACGTGGTGCTGAGTGCCTCTCTGCTGCCCTTTTGCAGGAAGTTAACGGTGCAGCTGGGAATTGGATACCACGGCGGGGACTCGCCTGGAATTTCAGAGGAGTCCCGAGATGCAGGTGAGGTAAATATTATTTCTTGGAATTAGGAATAACYGGGAGCCCCTCTGAGAGCAGCAGGAGCTGAGTTAGCGGGAGTTAATCCCTGACAGCTAGATAATGACCTCGCAGAGGGCAGAGCGAGCGGGCCGGGGCTCTGCTGCACGGCCCCTGTCGCGGCCGGCGGGGACACGGGGCTCAGGGCCCTGTGGAGCTGCCTCCCCTGAGCCCCGGGATGGGGACGGGGCAGCGGGACCCCGTGCTGGTAGAGCTGCGGTTCTCCCTGCAATCTGTGCCCTCCGTGCCCGCTGCTGCCCGAGCAGCTGCCCTTTGTAGCCGATTTTCCTAGGCAGCAAATTGCGGATGCCTGAACATGGAAACAGATGCTACAAAAGGAAAAAGATCYGGAAAAGGTACGTGCACACAGAGAGCTATTCGGTTCGCTGGGCTTTTTGTCAGTCGTGCTGACAGACTTATGGGCTTTGTAATATGTGTTTTACGACCACAGGAGTGAAAAAGTTTGGAAACGGATATTGACAACAAACAAGCAGCCAAAGCAGCACAGTTAGCCATTTTTAATTACCTGCTGTAGCTGTGGTGTTCTTTCCTAGTCCTTATTAGTCACCTGGGGCTTGTTTGCCTATAACCAGACCCTTTGGGAAGTTACTGTYGGGGAGGGGAAGCTTCTAGATGTCTTTTTCCCCAAATTTTTACTGAAATAGATGGATAGAATAACGTAGATCCACTGGTCAGTATGATTTCTCCTCTTATTTTACATGATGCTGTATAGTGTTCTCTTCCTTCTACGTTCCTCTCAGGGTGTTCCCAGTTTCTTGATAACCTTAAAGTCTTAACTAGGTCTTARCGTAGGATCCGCTGGAGTCTGAAATCACCGGAAACCAAAAGTGTTCTGCCCTACTCTAGATTTCAATAGCAGCTACTCGGGAAAGGGAGTTAATATCCCAAATTTCCTGAGTGAYATTTATTTAAATGTAGGTACTGCGTTAGAGTGCGATCTCGAGGGTTGTGTGAACTGCAGCCTGTGAAACGTGTCAAAAGGCAGAGWTACGGAAGTGTTCCAGGCCTGCCTCAGTTTCCCTCTTGACAGTCGTTTGTCACCTTCACTGACAGTTAAACAGCCTTGGTTGTTTGCAGCCCTGCAGGGAGTTGTTTGTGAATCCTGGAGGGGGGCCTCGTTCGCTGCTGTGTTTTGGCATTGTCTCAATGAGGGAGTAYTAATAGAGCAATCAAAATACGTGCAAGAAGAGGTTTGCATGAACTGTAGACATGCGTTTCCCATGGTCTAAAATTTCTAAGCAGTACCTAAGGATTTAGCCATCCAGCACTCATTAAAGTCAATGGGTTAAAAGATGAGTAACATCCTGGTAATCTTACAGCTCCAGGATAAATATTATTCATAGAAACCACTCAGGTGTTTCTGAGACCAGGATAATCTTCATCTAAAAATAAAGAAAAAGAAAAAAAAAAGAAATAATTCTTTGCTTCGTGTCTGATTTAATGAGACACAACATAGGTTGATTTAATTGCATATCTGACACGTAATTGACTCTTCAGCACAACAAGGCACAATTTCCTATAATAGATTTTAGAACAACCTTGATTGCCTTTTGCCCTGAATCACATCCCAAAGGATCTCTGGGTTCTAACGTGTAGGACAAAGACTTTTGGGTGAAGCCCCTATAGGGGACATGGGTCTGCTAAGAAAAGCTCTGTGTAGGGTAGGAGCCAGGGGAGGATGGGAGAGATCCATAAGAAGCTGCCAGGAGTATAATCCAGCATCTGTAAATGTTCAAAGCCTAATCCTACCCTGGTGAAATCAATAGGATTTTGTCTGGATGAATAATAGCCAGTCCAATGATATTATTATGCTGAGTAAGGGAATATTACTAGGAAACAAAGTCAAAAGGATTGTTTACACTGGTGTATTAACACTGACGTTTTCAAATACAACAGCTACTGAAAGCTCCAATAAAGCTAATAGTGTCTGGTTCTTGTTCATTCTGATCAAGATAACCAGAAAATCTTATGGAGGAGTTGGGGGACAAAAAGTATACCGTGTCTGAAAGGTGCTGTCTCACASCTCTCTATAATGTTTGTATGCACCTCGCAGTGCCTAACCCACAGTCCTCCCTGCCTGTGTAACCATCTACACTTATTTTTACGTTTGAGCTGCTGCTGCGTTCCAGCTGCCTCGATGAACGTCAGCAGCCGCTTGTCGACCCTCACTCCCTTCCTGCGCCCGTGAGGCTCGGAGGCAGAGCAGCGCCCTGGCCCGTTCTGAGGGAGCTGGGCTTGGGGTTCTGGTTTTGCAAAACCTTGTGGAGATGAACCAAAGCCGCAAGTGTCAGCCCACATCCAATTCCCCCAAAGGTCAAAGTGATTCAGACCCACTGGCTAGAGCCCGGCTGCTCAAAATCCAGCCTGCTCCTTTATTCATATCACACTCCATAAATGTAAGCCGGAGTGGCAATTTCAATGTACTTAAATTAGGGATAATTGGTTCCTAAAGCTGCCTGCCACCGAAAACAAGCATGTTAAATTCAGACTTACAAAATTCCTTATGTCCAATCCCCGTTCAGGTCTCCCCCCGCCACAGTAGCAGTGCTGATGTTGGTTTCCTTTCCAGCAGAGCTAATAAAGAGAAACCATTTTTAAAAGTCCAGGTCATTAAGCTGTCAGGAAATCTATAAGAGGCATCTCTTCTTGTAGATCAGATTTAAGAACAATTACAACTGAAACCTTCATAATGACTTTTTAAGTCTGAGTAGCTTAAACAATGAAAAAAAGAAGGAAAAAAAAGGAAAGAGAGAGAGTGTGTGTCCCTTTTCAGATGCCAGGGTGAAAACTCCTAACATTTTTTTGTATCACTGTGTAGAATAGTGTAACTATCAAAAAAATTCAGGTAGCAGAGGATATTAAAATTACCAGAAAACCCTATCTGAGCAAATGGTCTACATGTTCTGTAGACCAGATATATTAATCTCATCTCACAAGAGCTGTCACTGTTACAACTAACCCTGGAGCTGTAAAATGAGCTGTAAAATGCATTTGATTCTAGGATATTACAAGTTCTGTCATTATGGGAAAGATTAACGGTACAGCCTGATGAAGGTCTGCTGCTCTTAGTGATGCAAGCATGCCTAAGACGAGAAATGCTTTTGTAATTATAGCTGTCTTAGTGGAAGTAAAAGGGCAAAAAGGGAGCACATTGGAATAATTACGAGTAATAGAGAGGCAAATGCTTTGAGCAAGGTAGTGGTGAGGTAATTTAATGAGGATGGGTTATAGAAAGGGTTAAGTCCAACACAGGGTAGCAGCTTTAGTGCTGGAATGAAGTTATAATGCATTTCTATCCCGCTGAGCGATAAGCTCGAGTACTGTGTGATCTGTGAGGTTTCTCTTCAGAGCTCTTAGCAAGATTATGCTGCGGGATTCTGCGTCTGCTCAGGTGCCACCCCGGCCTTTGGGACGCAGGCGCGGGGGTATTTGTGCTGCGGGCAGCGGCTTGTGTGCATCCCGTGGCGTGTGTGCATCCCGTGGCGTGTGTGCATCCCGTGCTGGGCCTTTGGGAGAAAGGTGTTGCCGGTGCTTCCAGTAGCTTAGCTGTGTGCGCGTTGCCTGTATGAGACTTCCTTGTGGCTGAGCTGGTTTTGTTTACGTCAGATACTTCGGCATCAGTCGTTTATCTCTGTATATCTAATATCTGTATATCCAGCCAGCCGTCTAAGTGAGTACCTAGTTGTTCTTTAATTCACAGTGGTCCAGAGGAGGCAGTGCAGCTCTGGGACATGGTTTAGGCAGTGGGCAGATCACAGGGTGGCTGAGGTTGGGAGGGTCCCCTAGAGATCACCTAGTCCAACCCCCTGCTCAGTGGGGGTTCGGAGGGAACGGGCACYGGGTTCCCAGCCTTGCTGCCTGTGTCTGTCTGGGTCTGTCACTGTGGTTGGTGCCATCGTGGGGTCTGCTCAGCTTCATGCACTCACCTACTTACGTGTAAGTCACGAGTGAAGATACCTCCAGTATATGGTGGGATGSAAATAGACATTAGCCAGAAGTCTTCCATGAGGAGGTCCACTAATGCAGTTTGGTTTTGCTTTTGAAGATGGTGAGATGATGGCATGTTTGAGAACATAAACACATTCCCACTCTATCAGGCACAAATCAGAACGACGAATCCTAAAGGAAGRCCCTTTGCCAGTGGACAAGTTCCATGGTGGTGGCCCTGCACAAGGGTAATCCTTGCTTGAGCGCCTGGTATTGCATCAAAACAGGGACTCTATTGCAGTMCGTGACCCTTTGGTAAAACCACTGCCAGTTAGGTTACTCCTCTGATCGTTTTTGAAGGACTTCAGTCAAATCAGCTGAAGTTTAATCAAGCTGACTGTTTGCTGCCTGTATGTCCTGCATGTCCTTTTAACCGTGCGGAGAGTCTGGGCACCTTCCTCGCGGATTTCTCCTGTCAGCCTTTCGGCCTCAGGCCCTTCCTGGGCGTCAGGCCTTGCCCAGGACGAAGGGCAGGATAACATGCACTCCMTACAGAAGCACGTTTGGCTTGCACTTTCTGTCTGGCAGCAGAGCTGTAAGSTGGAGCTCAGCATCGCAACCCGTGTCGCTGTTAACAGGGATGGCGCAGCTTCGGAGCCCTGCGGACCYCAAGGAGAGTCGTGGTGCTGCCCGCGGCATTGCCGCTTCTCAGCAGTGGGTTATTGTTGTTGTAGTGCTATCTGTGACAGCTCTGCTGCTGAAGGCGCCTCGTGGCGCKGGGATTAGGGCCACAGGTTCCATTGTACTTGTTGGTCCGCCCGTCCAAGAGCAGAAGGGAAATATGAAACCTTAATAACAAAAAAATAGGAACTATTCGTATGCCGTAGCTAAAGTAATGCAGGATTAATGGTGAAGTAGCTCTTCCTGTAGTTTCTGGTTCATAAATCTTAAAGTAAATAACTTTTGTTAATATAGACAAGAAGCCTATGATTTTTGGATTTTTTTGTTTGTTTTTTTTTTGTAGGGAGAGGGAGGATAGAGAATTCCTCTCGGGGAGCAGACATGCATTATGCGGCCTGACAGGCGATGTGTGTGAAGACAGGAGAACTAAGTGCAGTGGAGTTCTCCTATTGTGGGTCCTAATCTGACCACTAACTCGTGCTAGTTTTTTGGTCACTTGGGGAGCTCTCACAAATATTAGTATGCACCAAGGCTTTCTCAGGTGTAGGGAACACACTGGTGCTGCCCTGCCGTGGTAATTTACCCTCGGTGTACGGCGTAATGGACTTTGATTATGTATATACCTAATTCCCTCTCTGTGATGGACTGTGATCTGATCTACATTCATAATCCTTTTGTAATGCAGTGTGTGGTTGCTGAAGGTTAATTGATAGCAATTGACTACGAAGGTATTTTGCTACTGAAAACAGGTAGTCCTTATYTGGAGTGGGTGCTATGCCAAGGACTGTGAGAACAGCTAAGATAAGGTTTAYATTTGGAGGTGGGCGATTTAAAGCGTGTGCTGAGATGTGACCTGTTGTACAAAGTAAGGATGCAGGAGGTGCATTAGATCAGTGCTTGGTGCTGAATAATTATTTAGATATACTTTTTTAGATAGCATRCTCTTGAAATTCTTGGATTTTTATTTCCATGATACCTTATATCTTTGGCTGTACTTAATAAAGCCTTTGCRGAAATGCACTTTTTTCTAGACAGGAATTCCTTAAATATTTGAAACAAATACAAAGTTGATACAAAATTAGGTATTATGTAGGTAAGAGCAATTCATTTGTATTATCTGCCTATAAGGGGCATTTGATTCTTAAACCCAAATAATAGTAATTTGAACAAATCAAAATCTTAGTCCTAATTAATATGTAATCAGGGAAATGTGGCTGTGTATAAGGGAAAAGATATAAATTGAAAAAAATCATATAAAATATAAATTTTATATGAAAATATAAATTTTCATGTAAATGCTAGAAAACGAAGCGGATATTCTGCCGGAGGTGTTTTCGTCCGGGCCCCGCGGTGCCATGCGGCCCTCGAGGGCCTTGCTGCGCCCGGCGTGGCGGCACGSCAAGAGATTCTGCGGCTCGAGCCCCACCGAAGCACTCGCGCCACAAACAGAGACCCCTCCGGTATACTATGCATGGACCAATTAAACTGTGACCCGGAATTAACGTGCGGAGCTCTGGAGTGCATCACGGGCTGTGTGCCACCCACCCAGCGCCGTGTGCAAGGGCAAGTAGTACTGGAGGAGCACCCTGTTAATCCCGTTAACGCCTGCCTTGTTTAACCAAGGGAAGGAGGGGGCTGCAGTGCCATGGGAATGCCCGCGTGTGACCAGCAAAGTGTCCCCTGGTCTTTGTTAATGGGCCCGTTAAAGCTGCCAGCACTGCTGGGTACCCTGGTCCTGTCTCGTTTATTCTGGGATGCCTGGCATCGCTTTGGGTTGTAAGAAGTGTGTGTAAGAGAAGGCACAAAATTAACCTCTATGGGCTTTGCAGAGCAGAAATTTGCAAATGAACTCTGAATGGCTCCTGACAGCAGCAGCCCCCTTGAAGTAACCGAGCACCTAATCACTCTAAATAAAACTAATTGCCACTGAGCAAYGCTATACCGAAATATCGCGCTGTCCTAAGTTGATATGTAAACTTTGCTTGTGCCAACAACAGCTGCTTGATTAGAGTTATTGTGACCATGCACCAGGGCTCAATGTCTTAATTCTCCTCRTGGATCGTTTTTCCCTGCTCGCTCCAGTTGAGGATCTCTGTCCTAGCTAGCAGCTAGTGCTTTATTTTCTTTGAAAAACTTGGGTGCATTTTCATTTCTTTCCCATATTTCCCCTTTTTTTTTAGGAGAATGCTTTAGGGATAGGCTTTTTAAACATTTCTGGTTCAGRTTGGAAAGGAAAAGAACAGCATTTGATTAAACTATTGATTAGTTCCGGCATGAGARAACCCCAATATGTTTTAGTGAAAATTTCACTTGTTTTTGAAACTTAGAAAGGTTGGGAGGTTTTGACTGACAGCCCTGACATCTCAATTTTCAGTCACTGCTGTTTCCCTAAAGCCTGGCATTTGGCAGAAAGTTCTTACCAAAGCCCTGAGATTGCGGGGTGGGTTCAGCCCCACTGTGACTTCAGTCATCTGTAATGACGGCTGCTGCTACTGCGTGCACTGCTCAGGTGCCTCTGTGTAAATTGTAAAGATGACGACTTGTCCATTTATGGATGGTAGGAAAC